>LBNU01028822.1:1799-13813 GCA_014162995.1 Artemisia annua | reverse complement strand
AAGTGCTTATCCCAACCCTTTCCAAAATCGATCACACATGCTCGCAGCATATCTTCTAAGGTTTGGATAGTCCTCTCACTTTGCCCATCGGTTTGTGGGTGGTATGCAGTACTCATATCCAATCGAGTACCCAAAGCTTTTTGTAATGATCGCCAAAAGTTGGAAGTGAAACGGCTGTCCCGATCTGAGATGATAGATATCGGTACCCCATGTCGTGAGACTATTTCCTTCAGATACAGCCGTGCAAGGGTGTTCATATCGTCTGTTTCCTTGATTGGTAGGAAGTGTGCTGATTTAGTAAGTCGATCAACAATGACCCATATGGTGTCAAATCCTCCTGACGTCTTAGGTAACTTTGTGATGAAGTCCATTGTGATTCTCTCTCATTTCCATACCGAAAGTTCGGGTTGTATCAGTAAGCCTGAGGGCTTTTGGCACTCAGCCTTTACCCTCGAACATGTTAAACACTTTCCGACGTACTCAGCGATGTCGGCTTTCATGTTCGGCCACCAATAAAGTTTCTTTAGGTCTTGGTACATCTTATCAGAACCCGGATGTATGGAGTACTTGGATTTGTGAGACTCGTGCATGATGATATCGCGTACCCCGCCATATAATGGGATCCAACTCCGATCCTTGAAACATAATCTCCCATCCGGTTTCTTCGTAAAGCCATTCTCGCTTTCTGGCATCCCGTATATCTTCTCTTTAGGGCGGTTCTCTTCTTTGAGAGCTTCAGTCTGAGCCTCAAGTATCTTTGCTGGAAGTGGTGAGATAATTGTCATTCCCAGAGATCTGACTCTAAGCGGCTTAATTCGTTCCTTTCGGCTCAGGGCATCTGCCACAACATTAGCCTTTCCAGGATGGTAACGAATTTCACAATCGTAGTCACTGAGCAATTCCAACCACCGACGTTGCCTCATATTTAGTTCTTTCTGATCTAAGATGTGTTGTAGGCTCTTGTGATCCGTAAACACCGTGCACTTGGTACCATACAGGTAATGTCTCCACATTTTGAGTGCAAATACCGCTGCTCCCAACTCAAGATCATGAGTGGTATAATTCTTCTCGTGGATTTTGAGCTGTCGGGAAGCATACGCGATAACTTTCTTCCGTTGCATTAACACAGCACAGGTCGCTAAGAGTCACTACTAGGATAGTCTTACCCCTCTCGGTGTCTCTTTCTCTCTAACAAAACACAGTTAATTTATTCTTTCTCTAGCGCAAAAAAAACATCTAATCTAACACCATCACCAATTTAATCCGACGCCAGCACTGAACGTTGCCACTATTGAACCCCATAACCACATAAACCAAACCACCACCAAAACCCACGCCTCCACTGAAATCCCCATCACCACAGATTCATAACCACCAAAGAGTGAATCTGTGCTAACATTCAAAGTCTACTTTAAAGCCGGATGGTTTAAATGTTAAGCTTTTTTAAAGTAGACTTTGTTTTGGTTTTAATACGTAAAGTGTTGTTAGAAAAAACTTATCAATGAAAAATATTTGTTCGCCACAAAATTGAAGTCACAGGGTACCCGCCGCCGCATTGCGCGGGTACCCTGCTAGTACTACTTATGATGGAGGAAGGACTCTCTCTCCAAAAAATTTCAGACTTACAACACTTTATGCATGGTGTACAACACTTTAATGCACAAAATTTTTAGACTTACAACACTTTAAGCATAGTGTACACCACTTTATGTATGGAGGCAAATTCAGACCAAAATTCTATCGATTCTACATTAATATCATTAAAAACACCCCTACACCAAAAATTACAAGTATTTAAACATTATTTACAAGTACTTAAAGCACACATAAAACTTAAAAAACACTACTCATCTAATACAATTAATACAGTATTAAAAACACCCATTCACCCAAAAATACAACAATTTAACCACAATGTACAATATAATTAAGCTTCCAAAAGAAAAATCTGAGAACCATCACCGAAACAAAAATTCGAGATCCAGTGACAATCGACATCCTACTTCAAACAAGAACGAAACAACCCGGTGTGTTGGCCCAAAATTTTTTTTTGCCGGACGTTTTATTTACATTGCCGTTTTTTTTTTCTCCCAAATCCGTCTCACGTTAACATCAAATAACCACAACCCGTAGCACTTTTCAAACAACATCATATACTATCCTAATCGCACCCTCCTCAAGACACAATCTAACCACACGAAGACTCGAAAAAAAATAAAAAATAAAACAGAGATCTCAGTTTTATTTATGAGAAGTTCATCTTCTTTTAAATTTCCGAAACTTATAAAGAAATAACCAAACAAATTTGTTTAATTATTTATTTCGTTCGCTCATCGCAAAAAAACAAAAACAGAAGATCTAGGATTGTTATTTAGTTTCAAGAACGGATCTTTAAAGATCTAACAACCTATCATCGACCTTAGAAAACGGAAAAACAAAACAAAGGAAAACTACCTTGGACCTTTGTTATAAAAGATCTTGAAGCCACTGGAACTTTGTTTGTCATTCGGTTAAGAAAGAAAGAAAAGAGGGTGAAGTTTGGTGGAGTGGTTGGCGTTGGATTTTACAAAAGGAGAAGTGGGGTGGCTTTGGGAGATATATGGTTAGTAACATTGGTTAGTAGATTGGTGTTGGGGGTTTTTTTTTTTTTTTTGTATAAAGTGGTTTTGGGCTAAGCAAAAATACTATCCGAATTCTGCCCCAAGAAAAAACAAAGAAAACTCTGAAGCCGAAAAAACTCTCAAGCTGAAAAAATGCCGAATATAGTTATTTTAATTAAAATTATCATTCATATAAAATTATTGTTAGAAAAAACGTATAAACGAACGATATTTGTTCGCCACAAAATTTAGTCACAGGGTACCCGCCGCCGCATTGCGCGGGTACCCTGCTAGTCATATTTAATAGATTCATAAACTGTAAAATTCAAAAGAATGGATAACCAAGTGTTGTCAAGTCAACCCAACCTGTTTTACCAGCATTAGAAAGCTAACCATATTGACCCCTTACTCAACCCGCCTGACCACCTTTTTTGCAATCTCAAAACAAATGGACCCTTGAATTTCAATAGCAGCATGATGCTCAGTAATTGATTAGTGGTTATGTGTCTCTTTAAGAAAAGTTTTACGGCAACTGTTTCATTCATTTTTTTTACCTGACGCAATATTCTTCATCTTAAAGGAGAAACCTTTTTCCTACTTTAGTATATTACCCCAGTATCTACTTGGCTTCTTTCAAATATATTTTCACGCATTATCACAAGGCAATTCTTCATAATCATCTTCATCTTTCCTCAATAACTCTTATGATATTAAGATGATGTTATCTCATTGTATAACTAAGGATTTTTAGGAAAAAAACAATCATCCAACATCGAATAGCAAGGAAACAGATTTATATACGTATATACATTTTAGCCCCTGATATGCATAGGAAACTATTGTTAAAAAGGTTATGCAGTTTTTAGGACACTGTTATTCTAGTAGTCGAATAGTACAACTTATATTGTGTGAGAAAACAAACACCTTCATAAATTTCAGACATTCTTTTCTACTAAGCAACACCTAAATTCTTAAGTCTCATGTGTAAGTTCAGTTAGACAGGTAATATTCTCGGCATATACAGGCTGTGGAAAGTCGCTAAAGTTAAGGCTACTTGACGACCACCTACCGCTCTACATAGGAAAGGATAATAGCCTAATCTTTACTTCAAGTAACTTGAACTGGTAACATAACATGTACATATGATGAATGCAGATTTAATTTGTTAACGTACCTTTCCTTCAAACAGTGATGCGTCGTATAGCCTCTCTGAGCATAGATTGTAAACCTTGTACTTGTCCTGAGAAGAATGAAATTTATCACATATGCAGAGTAAATATACTAACTCAGATAATAAGAAAGTGTTAACAAAAAAAACCTATTCAAGCCAATACAATATCTAGGTAAGCACTGTAGCAGATCCTTAATTAATTATTCTTTCAAGATGATGCCTGAAGGTGTAGGATATTATTCCACAACACATGAACTCTATAGCCCAAATGAAACACTAATGTTCAAGATTCAACAATACTAATGTTGAGAAGTAATTGTTGCACCTGAAGGCTGCGCTTGGTCAGAAACGGGGAATTTTCACCAATAAGAAGATTGAATAGCCCACGGGAGAATAAAGAAAAAAAAAAGTTCTCAGCTATTGGTCGATTTATTTTAAAAATCAGAATCCCTTCTATATCTTAATCCCTGATTCCCTTCTCTTATATAAGAAACTGAGTACACTGATCAAGACAAAATATGGTCAGGTTAATAATCTAGGTTAAAATAAACCAAACCTATAAGGCAATAATAGATTGCCACGAATGTATCAACAAAAAAGATCTAGCATAATGTCATAACCTTGGCTATGAGACGAAACTAACTAGACTTAGAATCACTGCTATACTAAGCAATAAACTTCTGAATTTCACAAAAAATTGACCCTGTATTAAATGGCAGACAGCCTTTCAAAACCATATCAAACATCTTCGCATTTTTTAAAATCTTGGATTGGGCATATCCAAAAATATATTAGAAACCACCATATGATCAGAGATGCAAGAAAAACCACATAAGAAAGTGTTGCTACCTTGTGATTGGTTTCAAAGAACTTGATTACTTCCTCCATGTGGTTACGGTAAAATCCCTACAAAAATATAAAAAGAGTATAAACCAAATTATCTTAAAATACAAAATTTCTATTAGAATGCTAATTTCGGCAATGACAAATGCCTTAAGTTCACCTCAACGTATCCAAAGAAACCTGAGCTCATATCACCAGCAGGGAATCCCATTGCAATTATATTCTCAGTGATGTACGTCATATCTAAATCAAATCCTCCTTCCTGGAACCAGAAATAAAATGGAAAAATAAGTCATTCAAAATCAAATACCTTCTAACGAGACTATCATTATAATTTATAAACCAAAATTTACAAACTCATAAGTCACTCAGAAACCAAATGAAGAGTCATATATCTAGGATTCTGACTCATTGAACGCCGACAAGCATTGAACTAGCACAATGTAATTGGCAAATCAGGCTCCTCAAAAATTCATTGTGGCTCCCATCAAATACCACAGAATAGGTGTTAGATAGCATTAGTGAAACTTCGATCAGGGTTTCTACTTGCATTCATCTATGTTAATATAGCATTAATAAGCTTTTACATATACAAATTTACTGTTTTGGATTTTTTCTGCGGTCCATGTTAATTATCTCTGGGAATAATTTAGTGAGATTTGGGGGTTGTATTGCACACCTTATCTCGACTAACCAATCTTACAAATTGCATGGAAATCTATACTGTAATCTTTCTAATTTAATAGACCAAAAACGGCATCAGCGTATTAGACGAATTTGATTTATGCTCACACATAAAAGCAGTCTAAAAAGCAGAGACAAGGTACCTGATATCTTCGTTTGTTTTGTGATACAACATGACGAGCCTTTACTTGCACAACCCTCACTGCATTTTTTGAAGTGTCGACAAAACCTTTCGTGATGGTCCCGATAAAGCCACCCTGTGGTGTTTTTGGAGCTTCGTCGGGACTATCAATTTCTTGGGGAGCCTTTGGAGATAACTTCAATCCAAGCCCACTAGTCAGACGCGAAAAAGACGATTTTCCAGTATTTTCAGATGATGAAGATTCGGCTTGTGTGCCGTGTGTGCCTCCTAAAGGTTGAGGAAGTTTCAAACTTTTTGCCCATGTGCTTATGCTAGAAACCGAGAACTTGGAAGATGCATCTTGTTCTTGTGCAACTTTATCGGGTCCGTTGTCTACAGGGACAGAAGCTTCCACATCCGCATTTTTAACAGGAGATGAGGTTTTGTCGGGTTCCACATCCATTTTGACTTTTAGACCCTTTAAAAAAACCCAACAACATAAGCACCCAATCAGGCATGTAAAGTTCTTAAAACATAAAAACCGAACTCAACACATTGACGAAAACCAGGTTCATTCTAATCAGTAAACAGTCAAACGAATAGGGCAACTTATGCAAGTATGCAGTTTATCCTAAAGGGATATAACAACTCAAATATGCCACATACATTAAGGGGGTATTTGTTTCGGCTTATATAGGTGGCTTATGGTTTATTTAGTTTTGGGCTTATGTTTCAAAAGCTCACTTATTGTGGCTTATTTTGAAACTTTTCGGCTTATATATATTTATAATGTCATAATAAGCTCAAAAAGTTGCAAAATAAGCTACAAAAAGTGAGCTTATGAAACATAATCGCAAAACCAAATAAGCCATAAGCCGGCTATATATACTGAAACAAACACCCCCTAAGAAAATACCCAGCCGCTATGTAAAATGTGGTAGGCGAAACAAGCATATATAGCTGGCATGATTCTACTAAGACAAGACTATTTTCTTAAAAAAACGCCTAAGAAAAACGCCTAGCCTCCACCAATCCCAACTCACTTTTTCCAATCGAAACTATTTTCTTAAAAAACGACTATCACATATTACATCTGTAACTCAAAATGCCATAAAACAAACAATCATAACTCCTAATAAAAAAACAAAGAATTTTACGTGTAAAATAATAATACGTGGTGTGTGGTGGTGGAGTTGACCAACTCCTTTATCTTTTCCTTATTCTTTTTTTTTTTCATTCAGGCCTAAACTGTGTTCCTATGGCTTAAAAGTAGGGCTGAGCATCGCAGACTCAAAACCGACTGATTGAACCAATGGACAATCGGTTCGGTCTCGGTCTTAACATTTTTCTTATTTCGGTCTTGATCCGGTCCATTATGTCTTATTGGACCCGACCGGACCGAACACATTCGATTCGGTCATCGGTCTAAGGTTTTGATCGAATTCAGTCTCGGTCTGATCCGGTTTGGACCGATGCTCACCTTTACTTAAAAGTAAAAGAAAATGAAGTGAAACAATTAAGTTTTGTTTTTGAGTGTCATTTAAGTAAAATGAAAAAGAAAATGACTGAAAACAATTGTGATTAGATTGATTTTGAGGTAAATTGTTTCTTTTAAAAATTAGGCTGAAAATGTTTATTTTTTATTTCTTTACTTTTTCATACTAAAAATAAAAAAATAAAACAAAAACAAAAACAAAAAAAAAACAAAAAAACAAAAACAAACTTACGAATTGAACATTAGTTTTTTTTTTCATTCACTGCTTACTATTAGGTATGGAGGGGTTGTAACGATTAAATGGATTTTTATGTTAAACTAGGTGATACGAAGTGCACGCTCGTACATGTTAATTTTATTTTCAACATGACAAATAGTGGTTATTCATCAAATGGTGTGATTATTTAACAAATGGTGCACTATGATCATTCACCAAAAGCTATGATTTTGAGCATTAAGTGTATATAAACACAACTAGGTGTTTAAAATGAAAATACAATACTTATATAAGAAACAAATACAATGTTTATATAGGCACCAAGTAAAGGTCGAAATATTATATTTGTAAAGTAGACTATACACGATTCAAGAATTGTAATAAAAATAGTAAATTACACCGTTGCTCCCCAAGGTGAGGGCGAAATGCGGATACAGTCCCAGCTTTATTTGAGAAAAAATGCACAACCTCCCTGAAGGTCTCGATTTGCTTCCCTGAGGATTCAACTCGTTAAATATCTCGTTTAATGTTGGCTTTTTCATCTTTTGAGTTACTAAAAAACATCAATATATATGAGTTAATCATATTTGTTTTAGCTTTGCTTGATGTTTCGAATATCAAAGTTGTTTTGATAATTGCTTGTTGGTGGCGCTTATCCTAATCTACTTACTTCATTACTTCAGTTCTTATTTCCTTGATGGTACTGGGAAATGAACAATCCATAACTACGGATTTGTTTTCTTCGATAGTATGGGGAATTGAACATTCCATAGAAATTGCGGTGATAAAGTGCACTTGTGTGGCATGAAGTGTTAAATTGTTTTGTATTTATAAGAGATTAAAGGTTTTATTTGAGAAATGATTAAAAACACCATTAAAAAACAGTTTGAAACAGCAATTTTTTTAATTCAAGAATAGGAATGTCAGGATTATTGGTGATATAGAGTGTTTGGACATGAAATATCGAAAAGACGAAAAATCTCTTGCAACTAACAAATCTTAAACAAACGTTTGGGTTTTGGATCTCCAGTGGAGTAAAATTGAGACCTTGAGAAGGTACGAGTAATTGTTAGAAACTAGAACTGTGTCTGCATTCTGCCCTAACCTTGAACTAACGATATAATTCACTTTAAAAGAGGATCATTTGACTATCACAGTAAAACCCACACCTACTATGCTGCTATCATCTTTACATTTACTATTCTCCATTTTTTTTTTTTTTTACTTATTTCTCTTAAGCTATATAATTTTTTTTTTAATCCTTAAATTGACATAGACTATTTTTGTCAATAACTTGAATTTATATAACTATCAATTCACAAGTTATAAAACATAAGTTTTGTGTATATCTATCTAGTTATAACCTTAAAGGAATTAAATATATTGTTATTCCAGTATTATTTATTTAGTAATCTAGTTCATGGATATTTTCTAACTGAATAAGCGATAATTGATTTGAGAGGTGATCTAGATGCCTAAAAAATGTACCTAAAAACATGCATAATCATATCATTAATTGACAAATGTCTTTCATATTTTCTCTCTTTTTATCCCCATTTTTATTCTGCCACATGTCGTAATATTATGCTTAGACATATTTTTAGGCATATATATCATTTCTTAACTAAAATTACCTCTCCAAATGCCCACCTCTTTGAGAAATAAAACAACAAAGATCAAGGTAGAAAACATAGCAAATTCGCGCCTATTGGTGAGCATGAGCATGAGTGCATGACAAACAGCAAAGAACAAGGTAGAAAACATAGGATATTCGCGCCTATTGGTGAGCATGAGCATGATGTTAGTCTATATATATTATGCATATGGGCTTTATGTATTTTGTATAGGCTTAGCCCACCTTTGTAACTTATATATTGAACTCATTGGTTTAATAAAAGGACAAGAAAATTACAAATCTAATATGGTAATTAGAGCCAACTATTTTTTGTTCTAACCCTCCAAAATCCTAATTTATTTTTTCTTCTCTTTTTTCTATCACATAAAATTCTACATGGTATATTAATTGTTCGCCGTTTGTCGTTTTGTGATCGAGGGATAAAAAGGTTGCCACGTCCGTGTATTATCTCCAATTCATTGAAGGTTGGAATACAGGGCCGGTCTTGGGCCTGGCAGGCTGGCCAGCGCCCAGGCCTAAGATTTTGGAAGGGCACATTTTTTGTAGTCTATTTATATATACAATAGCTCCAAGAAGCCTTTTCTCAACCCGAGTTTAAAAGTTAGTTACAAAACCAATATTTGGGGCCCTTTTCTAGCCTAACTTCAAAATTTATCAACACGGTAACACTTAGAGCCCTTTTAGTCAAATGCAAATTCAATTGCATAATTGCATGCCGCTACTAGTCCTGTCATATGTCTTTTATTTGTACGGGAAAAAAACGATCACAAATTTATATACTAGACAATCGACATTAACCAAAATGACGCTATTATGATAAGCGTGACTATTTTGTTTTTAGATAATCCTGGTTTCCGACTAATCCATTAAGCTTAAGTGTTTAACCCACCGCTGCACACACTTAAACCAGGTAAACCCCTCAGTTTGCACCTAGCATACGTCCCACATTTTAATGTAATAGTCACAAGCGTTTTGTCACTAGATAACTCCTGAATGGTTGGTTAGCCATAAACTTAATTACTCATTATAAAGCTTTGATGAAAGCTGCCCATGACGTGCGGAATCTATAAATGATTCCAGCAGCGATCATTTTGTAAATGTTGCACGATATATACAGTAGTGTCTTTCATCCAAAATGTAAACAAAGCTAAGGATGATTTCTATGGTGATATTTCCTATTAAAGCAAGATTTTCTTTTAGTCACTTTGTTGTCTTTATCATTTAAAACATCTAACATAGCACAACCTTCGGATGCTCTAAACTCTAAGTCGCAGTCCCTGCTTGACGCCCCCCTAAAATTTGATGCCCTGGCCGTCACCCTCCTCGCTCGGTACCAGGGCCGGCTGCGACTAAAAGTAAGAAGAGTTCGTTGATGTATCTATAACATCTATAATAATTTAGCTAGATGTTTTTAGCATACGAAGCATTGACTATATTAGATGTTTTAAACACAAACATATAAAGTACACGTAATTTATTTATCTAAATATGTTAAAACTTAAAACATCTTTCATAACTCTCAAGTCTTGTCTCGATCTTCTTGTTATTGACTTACTGTCGAGGCTTGGAACATCTTCAACATCGTCATAAATTAAGTAATCAGTGAAGTATAATGTTAAACAGGAACCATATATATACGAGTCAATTGCAATTGTCCATTAATAGATTGGATTGCGCTAAAAGCCGCGCCTCTAATATAAGATCACAAATGCATGATATTAGCAGAATTTGTTAAATATAATTTGTTAGTCGTCTATCGTATCTAGTTCAATACAGAGATTCTTTTGTGCTATATGTGCCTAACAGTATTTAGTGGATTATATATACCTAACAATACTTAGTTTCTTCGAAGTGTTGATTTCTTGGTTCAACTTCCGCATGGTTCGCTAGTTCTGTAATATATAACCGCAAGTCTGCAAGCTTCCATACTAATTTCAAAATATTAGTTGCGGCTCTCAAAATAAAAATTGTTGGCTTGTTACAAGTTTTAGTGTTTTACAAGAACAAGAGATTTTATTATTTTGATTATTCTGTTACACTTTGTAACATATATTTATTTATCATAGTAATAACCTATTTTTACATAGCTGATATCTTATCTAATCTTCTTATTATGTAGAACCTCAAAGATCAGTTAGCCATTAACAAAAACAAAAATTGAAGTGCATTAATCTCGGCTTAAACCGGCCGGAAGTAACAGATCAAGCTCACAACCACATATTTACACATATCCTTTAATAACAAAACCTAGTTCTTCCTCCTTTTCAATGACATCAAGATCTTATCTTTTAATTGGATTGTTAGTCGATGTAAAAAAGCTTTATTGAATTGGATAGAGTGGTTTAATCACCCTGGTAATGCTCTATCCACCCTTTGTAACTTGGTCTAGCTCCTTGCTAGTTTCTATTTCAATTGCCGTTAAAAAAAAAAGTTCTTCCTCCTTCTACACTAAAAACACTACTAAACCTGAAATTTCTTACATTATCGTATCAATAGATCTAAATAGTCCTTAAAAATTTAAGCCCTATTCGTGTTCCTTCTTTTCATTTTTAAGCAGGAGGGACCTCCTCCTCCCCTTCGGAAGGGTCAGTCTCCTCGGAAGTACTCCTAGCTGATAAAGCTGGAGGGACAGTAGCCGGTAAAGTGGGGTTGGGTTTGGTAGTGGTAGGGACATGGGATGATGCCAGAGGCGCGTCATCGCTGTCAGATAATATAATGACTGGGGGTGACATAGTACTGTAACATCCCAAAAATAAAATAATCATGAGTTATTTTTGTTTAAGCATTAGTAAGCATGTATTAGTTATGATGTCCGTAGTGTATGCATTATAAAGTAAATTGCTAAACATGATATTCGTAGAGTGTTGGCACGGAGGGCATCGGGTAGTAGAGTTTGTAAATAGTTTGTTTTGAAAAGAAAAAAGGCGGTTATAGTCCAGTGTTTTGAAATTTACACTTGGTTCTCTATAACCTTGGCTCTGATACCAATCTGTAACACCCCGATAATCGTAACAAGCAACGGAAGCCTAATCGGGATATTACATCTCAGTATCATAGTCACAATCATAGAAAAACATTATAAAAGGGTCATTTTGAAAATATGTTATCATTCATGATCACAAATTCATAATAAACGATACAGGTCTCAATAAGTTTTAAAAATACATGAAGAAATTGTTTTTAACGAATGATAACATTTTAGGGCGATATTAAACATGATGCCTTGCTCCGCTCCGTGCCATAAAGC
>LBNU01028821.1:74527-91501 GCA_014162995.1 Artemisia annua | reverse complement strand
TTATTAGAACACCTCTTACATAAGAAATACAAATTATCAAGCATATTGTACAACCAATTTAAACACAATTCCTGCATTAAATTTTACTACTACAAATAATAAAGCACATTATACAAATATTTAAGCCCGAACGGGCAATAGGCCAAATGGGCTTGAGCCCGAACGGGCGCGGACAAAACGGGCTCGAGCCCGAACAGGCACGGGCCAACGGGTTCGAGCCCGAACGGGCACGGACTATCTGAAATTCTTGGTATCTGTAAATTTATTGTCAAAAGGAACATAATAAGCTAAAATATATTATTCATCGAAAAATTTTATTTCAGGGTACTCGCCGCTGCAACGAGCGGATACCCTGCTAGTTTTAGTTACACACAGTTTAAGAAAAATGGCTACTAAACTGTGCACTAATATAATTTCATATTGATCTTTCAAACCATTTTCATTCTTTGGAATTTGAAAGTAAACAAATTATTACAAAACAAACCAAAATATAATGGTGGACGTATCATTCTTTGGAGTACTATGTGTCTCCATATTAGGAAAAAGATACATCATATTTTTTTTCGATAAAGCGAAGCAGAGGGTCATATATGCGGTTGGGGAACCAAAGGTACACAATATTTTTAAAATGTAATATGAGGAAATGAAATAAATAAAATTTAAATTGCTTAAATTTTATGAAGATTGAGATTATTTTTCAATTTCTAGAAAATTGCGATGGTAATCTATTAAAACTGTTTTACCCTACATCTGTTTGAGTCCTTTATATTTGGATGTTTTACAAAGACGTGTGTTCACACACTATTAAAACTAGCAGGGTACCCGCGCGATGCATATTTTGCAGCGAGCAAATGTAGTTCGGTTACATGATTTCCTAACAATAATAAATTAATCTCGATCTCGTCAATAACACATAACCCCAAAATTATTCACTTTATCATTACGAACCTAAAAAATAACCATTAGCCAAGATTAGATCCAGCCCAAAAACAATATTCATACGATATAACGTTTAGGCCAATTATCCAATCTAGTCTGTTTGATATTTCATTTAGGCCCAAATATCAACTTATACCTGTTATTATGATATACGTTACCTAAATACACAGTTTCAGTATTTGACTAACCCTAAACACACGAACTTTGTTTTCACAGCCCCCATCACAACTCTCTCTCACCTAATTATCATACCAAATCACATAGATAATCATCTACATCTCACCATTATCATGATCAAACCCGAATAGCAATCGCTGCAAATCGAACAACACAAACATAAATTGTACCCTTTCCTTGTTGTAGATGTTCTTGATGATGGGTTAAGAGGGTCTCGGGTAGGTTCTTTTCTTTTTTGTTGATAGACCAATGATGGGTTAATTTTCGAGTTGTTAAAATCTTTAAAGATCTTAACACTCTATGAAATACGAAAGAAAAACCGAGATTTACGCGGTTATTTTTTTTATGTATCGAGTCTTGTATTGAAACAAAGAAATTAAAGAGTATAACATATTTGTTACATTTATGTATTTATTATTTTCATACTAAACAAGAAGGTGAGCTTCAATAGATCGATGATGCATTATTTTTTTCATGCTTAAGAACAATCTATACATAATTGTATAAATGATGAACACAATATGAGATCTTTGTTTTAGATAGTTGTGGTTTGATGTTATTTGTTTTGGTTAATAGAATAATAGTATAATTAGATTGTATATTGTGGTTAAATAATTGTATATTTTGGTGAAGGGATAAATTAAATTGTGTATTAATTGATCATTTAATAGCATTAATGTTGTAAGTCTGAAAATTACACCATGCTTATTTTGTTGTACACTATGCTTATTTTGTTGTAAGTCTTAAAATTGTGTGTATTAAAGTGTTGTGAACCATGCTTATTTTGTTGTACATTATGCTTATTTTGTTGTAAGTCTTAAAATTGTGTGTATTAAAGTGTTGTGAACCATGTTTAATTTCTTGTAAGTCTGAAAATTTTGGAGAGAGTCATCCCTATTATATGTAGTATAGATAGGATTCACACACCATTTTTTTTTTTTTTAATAATTATTATTATTATTATTATTATTATTATTATTATTATTATTATTATAAAACTGCGAAATAAAAAAACATAACATAAATTATAAAGTTTGATAAGGTGAAAGTATTAAATACGGAGGAGAATACCTTAAAAACTGTCTTATTCTATTATAAGATGAATAAAACTGCCGAAAAAAGTAATTGACAAAATATACAGAACACAAAAACATTAAAATTGTCTTGTCTTGTCAATAAATTGTGTAATATGAGGGTGGAAGGCGTATGTGATGCACAAACCCTATGACCCTCTACAAATTGTGACATTTAAAGATTAAAAATTTTCATCAAAACATATTTGCAAGATAATGGATTGACACTAGCAGCAGTATTGATTACATAACCAACCTACATTGATCTTCTTCTCTCATGGAATATCTATTTACTCGTACTTTGTTTTCGGTAAAAGTAGATGACATAAACTTTCCCAATGCATTCACTTTTTCTTACAATAATAACTGCATATAGTCGAAGTATTAAATGATTATGATGCCAAAGGCAGGTAACAACTGTTCCAATTATTTGATGCCACTTTAATCATGTTACAATCATGCACAAATCAATTTTAAACTAATAAAAGTAGCTGTGTAAAAGATGATAGAGTGATTGACCACGTTAACTAACAAAAATGCTAAATTAAAGTTGTTGCTTTTTGTTCTATGGACTGATCTGGTTCGTTCTTAAAAATATGATGTCCTGCCCCAGTCGGCTTCGGAAATTAAGTTCGAACATATAGTTTGGATTTGGCGCAGACTGTTCCTTAGTCTGTACCCACACGATTACGCGAAGATAAAATGTTTTAGCTAAAGAATATGGATACGAGTAAATCAAGCGGTAACTTGTTGAGCCCCAAAAAAACATACCTTATTCTCTTATAGGTTTGAAAATGAACAAATAATCAAACTATTTTCTCATAGTAATTAAATGACAGGCATCATATTTGTACACCACAGTTATCAAGTAAAGCCATGGTGTACATTGATACGACTCATCTTTCATAGAAACAGAGTAGATTCTTCAACTTTGACCAAGAGAGATCAGTTCAAGACAATAAATACTGGTGTCCATAGGGATGATTGATAGATGCAAGAAAAACTTGGCACCATGGTAGACCTGGAATTATATGACAAACTTAGCTGGGCCCACATAGATAATGTACATGAAAAAAGGCCGTGCCCCAAAAAGAGCCTACATTGTTCCTGAATTGACTATGGTAGCTATGAGTTCTAAGAACAAAAACAACGCATCACATCTTGTCTTGTTTAGAAGCCGAAGATGAAGTGAAATGCCACTCGCTATTGGTTTGAAGTTTTGAACATTGAACACCCCAAGCTCGAAATGAGGCTAGCCGAATAACCTCTGAATAAGTCATTCATAAACCGCAAAAATATAATCAGTGTGAAGGTTATTATAACCAACAACTTTTTTTTTTTTTTTCCTGAGCGAAAATTTTATTAGAAACGATAACCCACCACTCCCTCTCCTAGTACCAGTTAACATTCTTGTGAAACATAAACACACGAAACGAATATCCCAAGAGATGCATATACCTCATAAGGCTACGCATTAACACCATTGACACCTAAGCCCAAAGTATGGTTTACTGCCCACCAGTTACTTAGAAAATGCTCAAGCTACTTAAATATAGAACCAAACCATGTAGCTTCTACAGTTTGACAAAAGTCCTGCGACTTGATGTTCAGACAATAAGAATGCGGCAGGACTAAATATATAAAAGTTGCACCAGAAAGAATCTAGAGTTATGAATGTGGTTATGTTGCTCAAATTCAGTTAAGTGGTGAATTTGGTTGCAAGTGCATTTATCCCTACAAGCAATGGCTTCATACGACGAGTTCTCGAAGTGTACATGTTATAGACCAGTAATGAAAATAGAATGCTTTATCAAAATTTCCAAAACTGGACTTCATCACCAAAGAGATTGGTCCAGTGATCTAATTAGTTTATTGCACAATACAGCGATTAAATGGAAATATAACCGGATATTATACAGATAGAACTGCCTCTACAAAAGAGACAACAAAAAACTATATACTCGCTATAACAAAAGAATATTAATTGGTACACGTCATACCAGGGCCTTCACGAATCTACAGGAAAAACCTTTTCTAGGAATTTGATGAAACGTTCAGAGTAAAACTTGGGATCAGCAACCGATATTGTCTTGGGATCATAGCGAACAGATTTACATGCATGCTCTATTTTCTTTCTCATGCTGTAGTCCTGTAGTATATCAATTATGCCCAGATATAGAACAACATCGTACACCTCAAACAGTTCAACTTCAGCTGAGCCCGAAGTATCCTGTGAAACCTTGCGGTTAGCCTGGGCTGGCATGTTCACACCTAGCTGTACTCGTAATCTGAAAAAATAATTGATACCCGTTAATAATCACCATCTGAATCTAAAATTGTCCAAGTTTGTGTCGTTTTGTTACAGCAGTTATGGTTACATTTAGAATTTTAAGAGAATAGTGAAAAGCGATAAAGAGCAGCTCATATGTACCTTCCAGTACCGGGAAGAAGGAGATCGACTTCCTTGTCACCTACGGAAAAAGCTCTCAAAGTATTTCCTCTTATGTGAGGGCCTGGTGCAGTGCTGACAGAACTGGGCTCATGTGTCACCAGAAGAAGACCCTTTGGAGGGATTGAGAGTTCTCCTGATGCCAAACCTAAAGGATGCACACGATATTTAATATTTACATAAGCCACAACTATTTGGGAAATGAAAAAAAGTGAAATGCGTGTTTGTAAATCAGTGGCATTCCATGGCTCTAAGAGCTACGGAACTTTCGAGGTACCAAAGATGGAAATAGTTTGGACTAAATGATGAAGAAACTGCTTTTATGCTTTTAATAGAAACTGCAACCCACATATCAGGCAGGGCAGCAAATAAATATTTTATTAATATCTCAAACACATCCAACTTGGAAGAAAAAGAATTGTTCACATTTCCGACCATACCACGCATTTCTTTCTAAATAGGTTAAATCATCAAAAGCGAACAAGGTTTTTATTTTCAAATTGATAATTTGATCACCCGTACGATGCATGATGAAGAGGTTAGAAGTGAATGAAGTCTAACAAATCCTTATTCCTTAATCAAGGGGTACTGACAATACTGGAAATTGTCTATCACAGACCAAAAAACTATATTCCGGTGACCAGATAGTGGATAACAACGGTCATAGGTGATATACTGTAGTCCTGTTGAAAGTATACTTCGTAGATAAGCCTCTACGATATAGAGTTTCGGAGCATGTAACTAGGACCAAAACGATTAAACATCAGCTGGTTTCTCGATCATATATGGCTATATCTACCTAAGCAGAGGTCTCTTTAATAACATGTACTGCCAGCCACATCACTTTAATAGAATGAATTAACTGGCATGATGTCAATAAGGAGTTTTTTTAAATGCAACTTCAAATGAAACGATTCGCTTATAAAATCAACTTCTAAATGAATCCAGCTTAATGGCAATATCCTTTGTTATTGGATATAGAACACCGGTAAAAAAGACTCACGAGCCTGATATTTTGGGACTTGTGCTAGTGTCAAACATAAATAGGACAATATGTATCACATATAAAGCATTAGTTAACATGCTAAAACACACAATCTTCCTGCTAGTGTATCTAAGAAGACAGATATTTACAACATAAAAGGAAAGAGACATTACCATCATCAACAGGTGCAGCGGACTTGTGCTTTGCATCTGGTGGTTCTAAGAGAGCCTTCAAATGCTCGGGAGCTCTAAAATGTAACCCCAGAAGAAGGCTATAATCTATGACTAGCTGAGATTCTAAAAACTTGCAGTCTAGATGGATTTGTCTGCAGAAAAGATTGGACGAAGGTTGTTCAGATGTTGTCACCAATATGTTGATGAGATGTAAATCATAATTTTTAATTCGTAAACAGCTTAATAAAGGAAAATCCAAAGAGGAAAACAGAAACAATGATACTATGATTAAAGACACTGACTCAAAAAGTGCCTCGCGCAATGACTTGTCCATGTGGAATTCATATGCGAGATCAAGGTCTTTTAATGTAGTGCCCTCATCTATTTTATCCTTGTTTGTGATTCTTCCATAAGAAGACCCCTTCAAATCATAACGGCGATGTATCCTAAGCTCAGTTTTAAACATATTTCCCATGACTATAAACCGTACCTAAAATAAGATGGCAAATAACCTACATTAGTCATGTTAGACTACGAAACTTAGAATGCGTAAATCAGAAACGAATACCTTTTTGCCACCTCTTAATGTTATCTCATGGAGACCAAAAAATTTGGTGATCAAAGTGTTATCATACTTCTTTACATGATCGTAATAGCTGGGAAGCATCTTGAGTAGAACCTGCAAAACATCATAAGATTTAGCACACTTCCGTTTCTATAAATATGTTGATCACAACCATATAGAAAACCTTCAGTTTAAAAAATAGCAGGAAAACACACACATGGTAAGTTGATACATAGTATGCTTTGTATAGGGTTATATTAATAATAGAAACATCATAAAACTACAACTCATGATTTCATGATCCCAATTTCATCATCAGAAAGTATTTTGAGCTCCAAGTCCTAATGATGGAAATAAAATTTTGAGTATAATCTACAAGCGTTGTCTCTACTCGCAACTTTGTAGCTTTATGGTTGTATGGCACATCCCACTTATAGATAACAATTACAAATTTTCTCTTCTCAAAAGTGTTGTTGCAACACGAGGGAAACCAATGTCCTATTTTTATCATGACCCGACTCTGGGAGTAGGCTCTATTAGCAGCAAGGTATCCATAATGTAGGGGAGTCCCCAAGGCATGTGATCACAATGGTACATACTGACTTCATCAAAGGAGATTAAATATCTCTGCTCAACTGAAAATAGGCGTATTTAAGCAACCCATGTACTCTTTTACTATTATTATCCCAATGTCCCCTATGGTCCTGACTGTATATCGGGTGCCATTGTATCCCATAATTTTCATCAAGATTACGAAGAAAAGGAGGATATCTGTATTCTTGTGAATGTCTCATGTACATCTATTACGGACTATTTAATTGGTGCACATGCTTGATGGAAGTATCCATAGACCTTTTTTTTTTAAATCACGAGGACTCTATTAAAGATTAGACAAAGATTAAAGTGATAACCAGACTGTTGGAACACTAAGAAAATTTTGAAAAGTACTTGTCACTTCTGTAAGCAATGTTTTATGTGTGACACTATCCCTTATCCTGCATGCGAAAATGACAAGATACAGTTATTTCCACCAAAAAGTAGGATCATGTTTTTTATTTATTATCTTCTCTAACTTGTAGAACTGTCAAAACATTAAGATGCAGTTTAACCTAAGTATTGTTAGCAACTGGCAACAGGTCAGAGTTTGGGTTCTTTATTATTATGTTCATTTGTTACTATTAATCAAGTTTCTTTCCTGATATTGAGCAACACTTTTTAAACCCTAGAGTTGACGATCATAAATGACACTAAGAAAATGTAGTATGGGTGCTTCTAAAGGTTTAAACCTTCAGCTCAGATCTTCTTAGAGTCTTGATCACAAATCTGTCATCATGAGAGAGATAGAATATGCTGCCACTTTTCCCTGGGGAAGAAAGCTCTCTCAATCCATCATCCCCACATATGGACATCATATACTCTGCAGCATCTAGTTTGAACATCTCTCTCAAATTCCTGAAAACAATATTCATCAGACTCTACTAGAACTACACGTATATTAACAGAGATGAAGTAGGTCGCCTATTGTACATAAAGAAAAACTTCCTACAGATATCACAAAAAGGTTCTTGACTGAGGTCAACTAAAGCAAAAAAAATTGCTCAAAAAGATTTTGGTATGATATGAAGATGCTGACAATATGCATTATGACGATAGGACAGCAATCTTCCCAATACCAGCTATAACGTACCTGAATACCATAGGACAGTAATCTTTCCAATAGAAGTCAACAGAATAGTGTGGAGGTGTAAATTGTGAGCCCTTCCTGGGAAAATACATCCTTATTCTAGCTCGTTCCCCAAAGTCTGAAGATCTTACTTCACGCATAGGAACCGGTGTAATCTTCCCAACTGTGTACCTGTGAACTTCAAATAATACAGTACATGAGTTGTGGTTGGAATAATATTGCGTAATTCTAATAAGAAATGAAAATTTGGAAGCAGAAAACGAGTTGATATAAATAATGGACTTGTAGAAATCAATGATCTATAATAAAAGTGTCGAAACATTGATCCTTTGGGATTCTAACTCAATATGAAGCTGTCGACAGATTTGGCCTATGATTAGTACTTCCATGACGTGATCACTATTCTTAGCATGTCACCCATGCCTCCTGAAGGCTTACAAATGGACATATCCTTGATGTGACATTGATTCCATATATCGGTGGTTGCTGAGAATATAGGTACCATGTTACGAACTAAATGCAATAGCTAATAAACTTCTTTCGACTAAGCAAGTTGGTCGAATTCATGTTACATACGACTACTTATACTCAACGTAATTTGTACCTCCCATGTACAAGATAACTTGAAGTAACATGAGATAATACTTGCCCTCAGGAACCACATGGCATAAGTGATACATCTGTTTGTTCAGATACAAGCATAGATTAGTGTCCATATTACTGGAGTTACTCGCCATGCCAAGGATATTTGCGATCATCCTCTGCTGCAAGATACATAAATAGCACAATGAAGATGTTTTGAATATATTATTTATCTATCTATCATGGTATTAAGGATTGAACTAAAGCCTTTAAGAATTCATTCATCGGGTGAAAACGTGCAACATGTAAACTTTAGGCCATAGTCAAGTTTCAAAGGAAGGATGTGAGTGGATGCACAGTTTGAAGACTCGTGCGCATTAAGAGTGATTGACCTGCTGGTACTGGCTAGTTATAGCTGTTAGTGGCTTAGTGAGCACTTTGTACTGGTATACTGGTGAGTCGATTTTAGTAACACCCATCTATAGTATTTTTCTAAACTGTTATAACTGAAGTATGTCCTCAAGAACAATCTAAAAGAACACCCGGTTTCACTTCTGGTGTACAGAAAAGAACTTCAGTAAAATTTCGGTATGTTAAATGAGGCCTTCCTCCTTGCTAGGTTGGAGTGGCACTAGGAATATTTTCTAGATGTCAATATTGGGCTTAATAATGCATATGTAGAAAAATATACAGAAGATATAGTCATCGCAGAAATCATAAACATCCAATGCAATGCGTAATTTGTGTTGTCTTCACAAAAATTATCGTCTCCTGTTATAGTACCAGCAAATATGAACAAGAGTTTACCGACTAGAGAAAGTATAGTCTTCAAGTTTAGTTCATTTACCTGATACCTAGTTGCAGATTTAGCATCAGATAGTAGCTTTTATGGCCTTCAAAAATATCGACACATGATTTCTTCTTCACTTCACTTGCGAGACTCTTGTTGTGCTGTTTATTTTTCGTCCCTGGATTATTCTTAACCCGTTCTCTCATCAAAACACCTTGCATATACTCCCTTTCCCAGGCCACACTACTATCATAGTCTAGTTCACCTTCCCCTTCATCTGAGATATAAGATAACATGTCTGTATTTTCAGAAGCAGAAAACTCTCGAGTTGAATCCCCAACGCTATACTCATCTTCAGGTGGTAGTCTCCTGCTTGATATTCGACCCGAGTCTCTAAAGAACCCACTAAACGTAATTTTTTCTGATACACTTCGTCCAACATTACGCTCGACATCCCTGAACCTCTCAGATCTGCCAGAAGAACCATCAGTTATCAGGCTTTTCTTCTTGTCAAACTTTCTGAAAGATGCATACTTACGTCCGGCTGTATACAATGTGCCTTGTCCATCCTTGAGACCCTTAGTCCATGTCCCAAAATAATAACTCCCATCTGCAAACCTGTACACACCTGACCCATTTCTATAGCCATTTAACCAAGAACCATCAAACAGGTCACCATTTAGCCATTTCATTACCCCTCTACCACACATTTTTCCAGCTTTCCAGTTTCCAATATACATGTTGCCATTACTCCAAGCATACTTACCACTTCCTTCATGCATTCCGTCTTTCCAACAACCATCATAAACATCAGAGTTACTATATTGCTTTCTTCCGAGCCCATTCTGAATGTTTAACCTCCAGGAGCCTTTGTATACAGATCCATCAGGATTCGTCAATGTGCCAAAACCATGGAGATAGCCCCCAGAAAAATCACCCTCATAACTTGTGCCGGATGACCAAGAGATCTGTCCTCTCCCTGTCATTTTTCCATCTTCCCAATTACCTTCATAGACTGTACCATCGGCCCAGGTGTATTTACCCATGCCGTGGGGGATGTTTCCCTTTACATCACCGAAGTAAACATCCCCATGTATATTTATCTCCTGACTCATCCTGAAACCATGAGGAATACACAGCAAAACATCAGAACCTGATATATAACTAGCAGATGTCATTTCAGGCTCAACAAGGTTTATTGAAAATAAAAAGAACTCTTAATAACTTGCATGATGCCTATAAGCAGCTCAGAAGCATCCCCATTTAACTGATGTTGCGGTCCAAAAATTCACATTCCAGACAATTTTTTCAGTAAACGGGATAAGGTGCAATAAACTAGACAAGATGTTGTGCAGTGGTCGGGAAATCAGTCCACTCATAACTTGTACCCAAAAGAGATTTCCTATTTCACTCCTTACATACCTCCCATTCTCTCTTGCAAACAAAAACTGAAATTTACTTTAGTGACCCAATTTCCATTATTAACAAGCCATCATATGATTTCTGCCAAATGGATAACGAGTCCAGCTTATTATTGGGCCAGAAGATGGCAAACTCTATGTGAGGTATATGCAAGCTTATAGGATTAACAAGATAAACGGAGTTCTCTACACATACCACATATTCGTTTCTGCAACCTGGTAATCAACAATTTGCTACAAATAAATCAAATTCAAATTAAACATGACACCTGGCTCGTAAAGAAGCTTCATGGATAACCTATCAATCCAAAACTGTTTATGGACCCAAGGTAATAATGTTATTCATACTGTAACTTAAAGAGGAAGATATATGCTAACTTTATAACAAACCCTTTTGGTGTTAAATCACTTATTTTCAACTAAGGACTGTTGACAGGGCTAATTTGTTGACACGCAATGAAGAATGGGGGTCATTTTTATATATTCTCGTTAAATATGGTTGGAGAACCTTGTTCCACATGGCTATATCGTAACAACACTTTTAAATGCAGTTGAGTTTTGTTAATGTTCTATAGTCCTAAAAAGATATCAGTTCTGTGCAACCGAAAGTTTAGATACAGTCAGAAGGAACCAGTGAAGATTTATGTAAGAAATAGTGTTTGTTGTTGATTTTCCCAAGTCCTTGTAATGACCCTATTTTATATTGTGAACCTTCTCATTGGCCTGTGACTGTTGTCTTGGCTTTCTTCAATCTAAAATTTTAGCAACGAGTTCTGGCTCATGATTATAATACTGGAATTAATAAATTATAACTGTGTAAAAGTGATAAGATACATATATAGACTAAACAAAAGACAAGTGAAACGCCATCATGAAGGAATAGCTCCCCGGAAACACACTTATGTGCGTGCATAAATAGATAGATGCTAGCATACAGCAGAGTTTAAGCACTTCATCTTATTAGAAGTATTACAGGATAGTTATTTAGTTCCTGTAACCGTCGATCTTAAAGGGCTACAACTGTTCATTGTATAGAGTTGCAACCGTTCTATGTAAGCATATATACTTCCAAACTCCTGTATTATTTTAACATCTAGATATATATAAAATTGAAAGTATAGTTTGGACTTCGGATTATTCCAATATCAAACCTAACACATCTACGCTCTAGAAGATAAGACATGGTAATAACAATACAACACATACAAAACGCAAAGGTAAAGCTTCATACATGTCAAATGAAGATCAAATATTTCAATTCAATGCTAAGATCCCCCAAACTAAGATATACTGTAAACCAGATCTAACAAACACACTTCTCACCAGAGCAGAAAATGTTTATATAGTAAAAGCACCCATCGTATGAATGATGAATCACTTAACCACGAATAGATATTGTATTAGTATATACTAGAGTGATTATTACCAGATGTCCAGATCTAAAGAATACATAACTATTAACTAATATACACCTAGACGCCTAGTAATCTCAATCCACCCATTTTTTAAATAAATTATCTAAGAAACAAATGAAATCGAACACACACTTCCCCTTTCCATGCACCGAAACTCGTAATTAGCTATTGAATATTACTAACCAGTTGACTTTGACCATATCTCACCTGAAAACTTTCAACCAAACTAATCTATAATAATAAATCCATATTTTCCTAAAGTAGCTAATCTACATCAACAAAATCACCATGTCATAATAATGATCTAAACTCTAAAATCTAAAATCGTTATCAAATTCAGCAATGAATACTACCGCTACCTGAACATTGTTTGGCACACAATCTTATTAGAAGATTATGCTTATTTTTCCAAAAAATACGCTACTTAAAATACAGCAGTTTTTAGAAAAATAATCTTTCATAAGCTCTTCTTTTTAGCTAACTAGCCGATATACGGTAACTTCATTAGACCTACGTATACACTAATTTACGGCCACTAGCCGATATCCGATTAACGATTATCCTATTTAGTTACATATACTACATATCCGGTTTGATGAACTCTCTATACACTAATTCTACGACCACTACTCTATATCTCTATATACACTAATTTTACGATCACTACTCGATATATCTCTCTCTCTATAACTAGTTCACGATCACACTACTCGATATGCGAATTCTACGAATTCAAATTGATTCCGATTAACCGCAAATCCTAATTAGTTTATAATAAATTAGGATAGGATAAGCAGTTATAAAGAGATAAAAAAACAAGTGAAATCAGCATAATAATGATAAGAGTGATAATTCACAAAATTAACTAAAAAAATAAGATGATAACAACAGTACCGGATGAATATATATGAATCGAATCGAATCGAATCAAGTTAGAGTTAGGTAAATCATCAAC
This sequence comes from Artemisia annua, assembly GCA_014162995.1. NCBI lineage: Eukaryota > Viridiplantae > Streptophyta > Magnoliopsida > Asterales > Asteraceae > Artemisia > Artemisia annua. The sequence goes on along the minus strand of LBNU01028821.1, from coordinate 78,293 downwards.
AGTATTAAGATCCAGAGGTGAAAATAATGATCCTCCTTCAATTAAAACGGTTAGTGAGTGTGTGTGTGTGTGTTTTTATAGTTAGTGTGTGTGTCAGGTAATGAAAGGGGGGGAGAATAAGAAGACGTGGCAAGCATGCAAAAATGATGATAAAAAGCCGTTGGATTGGAAATGATCGGGTGGAGGTGATGACTCTCTTTCTGTTTTTGTCTCTTGATTTGACTACTCCAAGACGACGCAACGAATAACATGATACTCTATATGAGTTGTTTAAAGAAAGATTCATATTTTGGAGAGACAAATCGAATATTTACTATTTTTATATTCTGGATGTGTAAATCATAAGCTTTTCAAATAGACTATTGGAGTATTGGTTTTATTAAGTGACGTTAGAGTGATGTAACCGCGATTATTATCGTCACCCTTAGCGTTATATCAACTTTTTAGCAATACCAACATCACCACAAACATAGTTTGATAAGAGAAGCAAATTCACAACGCAAACATAACGCAATTACACACAGATATACAATATTATGAGCGTGATTTTTATGGAGGGTTGGTTTGTCGACCAACTTCTCTCATTTGTGTATAAAAGGCGTGTGCTACCGGGGAGTGTATTTTAGCAAAATACGTGTCGATGGAATGCCACCAAGGCAAAGGACGTGTATTTGCAATGTCATATGTAGCCTTATTACATATTTACATGGCTACATGTGTGGTAATGTAGTGATGACTACATTCATCGTCCTCATTTCAATATTTTTGAGAGTTATTGCAGTTGTGGTATAGGTGTAGTAACATTATATAACATTCAAATAAAAAGACATCTTCCTCATATAATTCATGTTATAGTCTCACGAGACTCACAGTTTATATTCAGTTTACACACATACAAAATAATAATAATAAATAAATTAAAACATCTATTCTATATTGTCTTGGCGAAGTTGCAATTTACACTAGGGGTGAGCAAACGGACCGGATGGACCGGACCGACCGACAAAACCGACCGGACCGAGACCAGACCGACCACATTCGGTCCGGTCTCGGTCTAAGGTTTTTGATAATTTCGGTCTCGGTCCGGCTTAAAAACCGGACATTTAGCCTATTTGGACCGAGACCGGACCGAGACCTGACCGACCACATTCGGTCCGGTCTTGGTCTAGGTTTTTTCCCGGATTCGGTCTCGGTCCGGTCCGGTTTTCGCCCGATGAGCACCCTTAATTTACATAGAGGGACGATACCGCAATAACAGCGCATACTCTCGTACCGTCAACCTGCAACGTACACTTCTACCACACCTACACCGTACTCTCTTCACCAAATAAACCATCAAACACTTGTAGTGATGACAAACGAAAACAACCAGACAAAGACCTTACTCAAATACTAAAGTACCCCATAATACACTACAAAAACAAACATAGAATACAATTTGATATGGTTTTCTGGATGACCAAAACACCTCCAATTTTGTAGTTTCGCGCGTGAAGGAAGGAGCACCGTAGAGGTGTTTGACGTGTTATGGTGATGCCATGTAAGCCAACCACACATGATGGTATAGACAATTATGGTTAGCTTAAGTGTTAAGGATACATTTATCTCATTCACCTTGAATAACAGAGATTAAATTACTACATATATAGTTAACAGTCAATTGCTCTGTCATCTGTCATCAAATTAATTATGAACAATAGTTAAACCAGTCTCAAATTAAATTTTACGACCAAGATATAAACAATAGGTAAACCAATCTCAAATCAAATTGCTTCTTGATCTAATTTAAGAAATAAAATTCATCCTTCTTCCCTTATTTTTTTTCTATGGGATTTACTAACGAATGTCCACTAGACATTTTTTTTGACATTTTTTAAGCAGTAAATAAATGAAAAGTTTGAGTATATTAAATGAAATTTCACATTTAATTATAGTAATTTAAAAGTTTAATTAATGCTTATTAAATGCATTTTTTGATTCAAAATGGAAATTTTGAGTGTATTAACTACGTCTTGAATGCATCTTTTTACATTTTATAACGAGCACCCGTTAGCAAATTCATTTTTTTTTTTTTTTTTTCTATTTTACACCAACGTAAACATACTTTCTCCGTTTGAAGAATCAAAACCAAAAAGTCAAATAGTGCTAGAAAGAAACTAATGAATGCTATCTAATGACTATTATCACCACTTTACACTGTTATAATACTAGCTAACCTAAAATTTTGAAATAATAGTATATGAGTTTGACATATAGGTAAAATGGCAAAGTCAAATATGTTGTTAGGAGGTGTACCAAGTGATGTAATATTTGTTATTTATTATGAGTGTTGTTATAAAGAAAAATAGAATATATGTGTTTATGATTTAAGTTTGTGATGGATATCACGCCAGACAAAAACTATAACAATGTTGTGAAACCTAAACCTTACCAAATTGGAAACACATATGATTTTGGAACAAATGTATCAATGTGATTAAGTACTATTTTTATTTTTAGTATGTTGTTATTTTATTTCCCTACACAAAAAATTAAAAAGTTAGTGTCAATATAACATTTGTGTGAGTTTTTTAAACCATATTTAGATTATAAAAAAAATTAAAAATAAATAAAAAGAAAATAGAAAAAAAAAAAGAAAAAATAAAAAAGAGGGTTGACGTAATTAATAAAAGAATATATATATATTTTTTTGAACGGCTGATTTATTAAAACAAACTAGCAAGGAGCTAGAGAAAAATTACAAAGACTTCATAAGCCAAGAGTTTTCAACAATTTACATTACGCCCTCTACTTTTAAGCCAAGAGTTCATACTTTATACATAGTATAGATAACGCTTTTAATTTACAAGCTTTATATTTTTTAAAACAAACCTTAATGACAGAAAGATAAGTTAGCAATTATAGTGATTTTGTAGTTCAGAATTTCTGATCAACATCAACTGATCAACGCATGCAAATAATTGTGTTTACATAAACTTTCGTGTGACAAGTAATACGTTTGTAAGCCTTTAAGTGTGTGAAATCAAAAAACATGTCATTACATTTACAGCTGCAACAACTTGCAAACAGTTTGAAATCAAATTCTACTCCTTGTCTTTATTGCTAAAACCAATATATAAAGTTCGATAAAAATATTCAAAGTGGAGAGTATAGAACAAAATTCAATTTCATTTCTATAAACTCAATAAAGAAATCTTTATAGCCAGATGTGCATGTCTTTAAAATCAAACACTTGCCAGCCTTAAGGCTAAATAATGTAGCAAAATGTCTATAAATTCGAATTATTTACGAGTGTACAATATACTACTCATATTAGTATTTAATTTCAACATGGTCGGTAGTTATTTTATTCATATGATAGAAGATATTTTTGGTTTAAGGCATGCTTTACATATGAATAGTTGAATACGAGAATGGCACCGATCCGCCGCGTTGCGAGCGGGCCATTTTTTTGAGAGTTAGTAAATGTTATGTTTGTTATCATAGTTTTCTATTACGTTTATTTAGTATAAAAAGATGGTTTTTTGGTGTAAATGTAAACGGAATAATGAAGAAAGGAATTCGTTGACATATGTGTTTGCCCGGTTATGTATATATTATGACTGTTTCATATAAATTTTTAAGATATGTACAATTTTTTTGTTTTTTCAATAGGACGACATCTAATGTTTTATTAGAGAGCATACAATGCTACATATCTTAAAAATTTATATAAACAGTCATAATATATTACATAACGGGCCAAACACATTATATTCTTCTCTTC
>LBNU01028821.1:53689-73820 GCA_014162995.1 Artemisia annua | reverse complement strand
TTTGTTTTTTCAATAGGATGACATCTAATGTTTTATTAGAGAGTACTTTATGACATTGCATGATATTTAATTAGGAGTGTAATTTAGTGTTTTCATTTTTTAGTGTACAAAAATTTTAGGACACCCACTTTCCTTTTTCACTGCTTCCTAAAAGGGGGATAAATTAGGGTTGAAGAACACGCAGTTGTTTTCTGATCGAAAAAAAAATTACGTCTCTAAAAATGGCAACGCCTCCCACAGCACACGCTGCTGCTTTAACTCCAAAGTTCCAAGAACTAAAGCGAATAGCCAATTCGAATGATTTGAATGATGTTTTTTTCTTGCTTTTCAGCCAACAATACACCGAGGTTGATGGATTAACTATGCTATTAGGGCAAAGACGTGATCAACTGGTAAAGGAAATCAGCCGTCTCGAGAAGTTAATTGAAGAAGGGGAGCGCTTTTGCCCTTTTAGTGATGAAGGTGATGATGGGCTAAGGTTTATGAAGGAGACACTTGAAACGGATAGGAAGATTTTAGCTGGGTTAATTGGGGTGATGGATTTGGCGCGTCAAGGGAGGGAACAGAAGAATCAGCACCTTGCGTGGTTTAAGAAAGTCTAGACGTTTGTTGTGGTATCTTTTGGTCATATCTATTTTTAGTTTCAACTGGCAGTGGGTTTAAGTAATGTTTATGTTTTAAGTATCTTTTATATGTAATATGATGGTTGCCTTTAGGCACATTTTGTATAGCCATTAGGCAGTTTTTTTGTATCAGCATCATATCCATCATGTATGAACTGACCTACTAAGGTGTTATTTATAAAAGAATTGTTTGTTATGCATTGGTGTTTTTTTCTTTATGTGTAATTATGTACACTGCAATTGTAGTGAGCGCTTTAGTTAGGTAGAGATTTTCTCCTTTTTTTGGTAGTAGAGTTATTTCCTGTATTAGATTCCTGAGTTTTTTGTTTCTTTTTATCTAGGACATAGAACAACTGTATTGCATGTGAAACATAGGAAAGAATGAAGGTGTTTTAGTTTGGTTAGTCTCACTGTTGCTAGTTACCTAAACTGCCTATATAAGGAGTAGAAGTGTACATGGTATTCCCACTTGCATGTTTGTAGCTGCGTTAAAAAAAGGAACACAACACAGAATGGGACATACCCCTAACTTTGATGATTTGAAAGAGGAGTGTAACTCTAATAAGCTGGAAGATTGTTTCCGTTACTTGTTTATGCAAGAAATGGTTGACAATGAAAGCTTTGTTGAGCTTCTCGTCGAAGAACGTAAAGTTATAGTTGACAGAATGCAGAAACGTCAAGAACTGCTTCAAGAAGGGCAAAGCTTTAGCCCGTTCGGTCCTGTTTCCAGTAATGGATTACAATGCATGAGAGAGGCGCAGCGAAAGGATGGCCGTATTTTTGCTGCTTTGAATGCTGTTTTAGTCTTGGCGCGCGAAGCAGGGGAAGAGAAGCAAAGGCATGTGGCGATAATGGAACAGTTCCTTTGATGCACTTTGCTGCGGTGTATGCTAGTGATTGTTGTTGGTCTGTGTTTCAGTAGAAGTTCACGTAGGTTTCCGGTTGTGTTTATGCTTGTGTGTGTATGAGTAGAAGATCATGTAGGTTTTCGATTATGTTGGAAGCGATAATGTGTCTACTTTATGTTGTGTATGTAATCTATGTTGGTGATGAATAAAAGTATCGCTTTTTTATGTAATCTATGATACTATAAACGTATAATTGATGTGAGATATAGTATTTTACGATATATTTATATCATGAAAATAATTGTTTAGATATAGTATTCTTGCAGTTGAAGTGCTGCACTTGTCTCAGCTTTTAGTGTGTGTCTTAGTCGAAGGCTGTGTAGTTTTTCGGCTATGTTCTGAGTAAGAATGGCTGTAGGTTGTGCTACGTATGTAACTGACATCAGTTATGAATAAAAGTCTGCTTTATTATGTATTTTTTTCTTTAGTTTTTTTATAACATGAAAGGTATGCAGAAATGATATGACTGATGCACTAAACAGCAAGGTTGCTAGGTAATTAACATTAAAACCGTGTCAAGATAAACATGGCACAAAATACACGATTGTTTTGTCGTAGGCTATTGCCTAGATAGGTGCTCGCAAGTAGCAGATAGAAACACCTTGCCAAATTATTACATAGATAATTTTACATTCCCTTGTGCATTTGTTGGTTGCAAGCCAGCTATGATTAGTCTTCTTTTTTGGATTTCTTTGGAGTTGCTGTGCTTGCTTCACCTGCTGTGTCAGTGAGAATCCGTCTCCTAGCAGTTTTTTTAGGCGGTTCTTTTGCAAGTTTAGATGCCTCAGGCAAAGAAGTTTCCTCTGTCGGTGGTGTTGTGTCAGTTTGCTCGAGTCCCAATGCTTCAGCTGGCTTAGACTTTGGAGTGGCGATGTTTGACAGTACATCCATTGGTCTTGGAGTCATTGCCTCTTCTTTTGGTGCTGTTGTATCCTGAGATTCTTTCGGAGTTATTGCCTCTTCTTTTGGTGTTGTTGTGTTGTGAACCTCTTTCATCTGAACTGTCTCACATGTTTTGTTTTGTGCTGTTGTAGTTATTGTTTGTAGTTGTTCCTCTGCCAATGTGATAGCAGTTTCTTGCAGTTTTGTCACTTCCATTGGTTGTGCCATTGTGTGAATCTTTTTATCCTCTGGCGTTCCGCTTGGTTCAATTTTTGTTAATGCATTGATTGTTTGACCTGCATTTGTTGTAGAAGAATCGACGCTACTTTCACCGGTAATAGTATTTGCCGATGTCAATAAAGGCGTGTCGTTCCAATATGCATCAAGAATGAAAACTCGACGTTCTTTTGTGCTTTCTGGATCAAAGTGCAGTTGAAATACTCCTTTTTTTCCCTGTAGACAGAGCAGTTCTGGTGGGTAGTCGTAGGAGTTTTGCTTAGGCACGGTTTGCACTAACTGCTTGCAATCTTGCACTATCGAATGGGCTTCATTACTAAAACATGTCATTGTGACATTACCAGTGCCATCGGATAACTGAACTCTGAAACAATAGCTGCATAGAAAGCACAGGAGTTGTTATTTAGGTTAGGTAATTTTTCTTTGATAGAAGGTGGTGTGTTTATAGTTGGAGATCAATGCCTTTACGGTGTAGCCTACCTGTAAAGCAATTCGTCTTCGGATGTTGGCTGTTTGCATTGGGCATGTGGCCATCGTTCGTTGATTTTTAACTTACAGTCCGAACATTTCTTGAAAAACCATGGCCTCTTTGTATCGACTTTGTCAATTGTTGCATACACAGTAAAGCGTACATTCTGTTCCATTATAATTTTAAGTGTTTATTAGGTTTTATTTCAGTAAAGATTGCATTGAGATTGTTCATTACCTTTTGGTTTTGAGGATTTTCGGCAGCTAAATCTGCCAAGGTCACACGGTTCCTGAGTTTTTCTTGCTGTGGATCTGAACACTTTTGATGCTGCACATTGAGTATTGTTGGTGGATCAAAGAACTCAGCAAACCTGCAAAGGTAATTCATATAAGTTTAATTTTTTTTTTAAATTCATAGTGCATTTTTGCATTGTTACTTTGTTAGCTTACACGGTGCGAATTTCATGGTATTCTGGTATATCTGGATTAAAGTAGTAGCACGTTGCATTCGTTGCTGAAAGCTGTAGTCCTGTATGAGGTTAAATGCATGTTAGATGATAGAAGTAAGATGGTAAATGGTGCGTATAACCAGGTAAATTTACCTCCATAGTCTTTCACCAAGCATGAGCTGACTGCAATGATTGTTGGTTTCTCTGCTTTTTCATACTCTTCTTTTCTGAAATTATGAGCATCCTGATTCCATAGAGTGAATCGCACTGTCTGGCCACTGTTAGGAGCACAAAGTTTGTGTCAGAGTTAACATGAAAGTTTAGTTTCTTAGCATAAATGTTTGCCACTCACTCTAAATTCTGCACACAAATGTCTCTCCAAGTAGATGAGTCTTTCGTTGCTTTAAATGATTTCTGCATCTCGGTTACATACTGAACATAGCCTATGTAATCTGCAAAGACGATTGGCAAATTATATGTCTAGTAGCTGTAACTGTTTTATATATACGTGTATTACATACCTGTTAGTAGGCCTTCTTTAACATCCACTTTTGAATACAGGTCACGATAGTGGCTGAAGTTGAAATAATGGTTCGGGAAACCTGCATCAGGTGTGTCTTTGATATCTGTATATGTGCCAAAAGCTAATGAAAGTGAATGCGGTATAACTTGCATCCATGTTTTGGCAGGCTGAAATCCAAATCCGGTTATTCTGTAAGTTTTGTTGATTTGAAGGAGGGCATCGAATTTGCTTTTTTCACGTAAGTTTACATTAGCTTGTATAGCTCCTCCCTGTAAATACAATAGCAGCCCATATATTTAATATTTGGTTATATTTTGTAATTGTTATCATAATGTAGGAATATCTAATTGTGTAGTTGTATGTAGTTGAATTATACAGTAGCATGTTGTACCTCCTTATCAATGAGCATAATGCAAAATAACACCGGTTTTCCTTGTCTATTTGTTGGTGTCCATTTTCGGTAGACTCTCGCACATATGACTTTGCCAGTATCTGATTCTTTTAGATTAGCGAGGGTAATTTCCTGTGAATGCGCAACAATTTCCTTCCCTGTAGAATTGGATGATGGAACAATGCTAGATGTCTGTTCCATTTCCCTGCACGTTGAAAGAAAGAAAGTCTAAGATATATGTTTACGAATATATAGGAAATGGTGGTAATGCAAGTATAAGCATGTAAAGTTAGAAAGATAAGTTAGTACATAGCAAGTAGAATATTGTATCATATAGGTTAGGAACTAAAGCAGAACATTCAAGGCAACAGGCTAAAAAGAGTTCTCATAGGTGCCGGCCACTCTGATAAATGCACAGTTAAATTATAAACATAGGCTTGAGCAACCTGTGTAGGTGTAACCATGGCTAAGAAATCTTTGTAGACTACATTTTTAGTAGTGTTTTTATCTTTGCCTGGTTGTTGTTTGATGAGCATTTTTAAGCCTCCAGGAGATGTTGCTCTTGACAATGCCACATACAACTGACCATGACCAAACACGGGTTCGGGCAAGTATACACCTATTTTGTTTAACGATTGCCCTTGGCTCTTGTTAATTGTCATTGCGTAGCAAAGCTTAACCGGGAATTGCTTTCTCTTAAAAATAAATGGAAGGCTTTCTTCTTTATTGATAAGCAAGATACGCGGTAGGTAAACTTTCTCAGACATTCTTGTACCGGTTATGATCTTCGCTTGAATTAGCCTGCTAAATGTTTGAGTAACAATCATACGTGTGCCGTTACACAATCCACCACCTAGGTTTAGGTTTCTTAGCAGCATTATAGGTGCACCTACTTTGATTGTGAGCTCATGGGGGGGCATGCCTGAGAACGATAGCGTGTTCAGGTATTCTTGAGGATATAAGAGTTCCGTTGCTCCTCCATCATTTGTTTTTGGTACAGCTTCGTCGACGCTTGTAAAAGTGTAAGTCTCCCCTTCCACCATATCCAAGACATGCAAGTTTATTGCGTCTGCAGTTTTGTTTTTGGGGCACACTATAGCTTTTTCTTGCAACAACGATGCAGTTGGTGCTTGCAAACTCTGGCGATCATATATGAAACTGATGAGTTCATCAATAGCTGTGTCGCTGTCTGGAATACAATACCTCTCCGGGATATGTATCCATTTTGAATTTTGCGGATCACACTCATCTGGGTCGCCAACGCTACCATTCCCAACATCTAGCAACCATCTAGAAAAAGTGTTGGTTGCTTCATATTCTTCTGATGAAAGTCCTGTCCGTTGTAGGCGCATGTTTTGTTTCAGTCGAATGACCTTGAAACATGGCCATAAATATGACAGTGTCATAGAAGATGCAATAATTTCTTCCTTTGAGGCATGTTTTTTCACAGGAAGTGTCTGCCTGAAATCACCACCCAAAACGACTGTTTTTTTCCCAAACACACTGTCTGGTGTATTCATTATGTCTCGCAGAGTACGGTCGAGTGCTTCAAAACACCTGCGGTCGTTCATAGGAGCTTCGTCCCATATGATCAAGTCTGTTTGCTTTAGCAATTCTCCAACCTGCGTATTCTTTTTTATGGTGCAAACTGATTCTTCTGTTAAATCAAGTGGTATTTTGAACCTTGAATGCGCTGTTTGGCCTGCCGGGAGTAACAAAGCAGCGATACCTGACGAAGCTACTGCAAGAACAATTTTTCCGTTTGCTCTTAGCGTCGAAATTATACTCTTCCAAACAAAAGTTTTCCCAGTTCCTCCGTGCCCATAAACAAAAATGAGCCTCTGTTCATGATTATTCACACCATAAGTAACTTCGTCAAAAATTATTCGTTGTTCAGTATTTAACTGAACAATTAATCTTTGACTTTCATTCCTTAACAGGTCACGATTATACGATCTCTCTTGCATTATTGCCCTGTTATTCAAGATCTGCATTAAGTGAGGTGGAAGTGGATCAAATCCAAAATCCGTGATTGACTTTCCATAGAAATTAAGAATTGCTTGCATCTCATACATAAGGCCGCCTTCCAAGTCGTCTGGATTAACGTAAAGGTTTGATATATGCAATAGTTCTGCAAGAATTAGAGGAATATCTTCTGACATGGAATCTTTGTGTGACTGAAAGAGTGTAACTGGGTTGGACACGTCACAGAAGATTATGATCTGGCAAAAGAGGTTTCTCATTTCAGTTGGAGTGGCTGAGTAAGAAGCCTCTTGCAGTGCAATATTCCATTCTTGATCACCGCCTAATAAGCCCATCGACTCACACGCTGCCCTATATGTAGAACATGTCGTTTCGTTAACTGTACGGAGATGACGAAATGACTCGCTGCCTTTTTGGTGACAGAGTAATAGCCTTAGGTAGAATGCGTCGCCAGAGCTAGGATGTACATACGCCAGCCGGCCGATAGCCGAGGTAGTCAGCCGTTTCCTACGCTGCCAATACTTTCCATCTTTAGACCATGTAAACTCTTTTGGGAAATTCAAATATGTGAGATGACGTCCGTCTGTATTGTAAGTATTATAATGGAACCATTCAGTAAGCGTTGTACGTTTATTGTGCTCATTATCAACGACCGACTGCAACTGTTGCTGTCTTCTAAAGGTGACGCGCTGCATATTTTCAAGGTGAACTGCAAGGAGCTGGACTGGTGGATCTCTGCTATGTATCTGGAACCCAAGTATCCTCCAGCATGCTTCGTGCGGTCCGATGTACCTTGCATCTTGGAAATTCTTTATCTCATCAATGTGCAATGAAGCACGGCTTGTGGATGCTCCTGAATCTCCAAGTGATCTTGTAATGCGAGTGACAATTCGATCAGTACCCTTGGAAATGTACTTGAAGAGATACTTTATAAGCATTGACCATTCGCAATATTCAACATTGATATGTGCATAGAAACGCATCAACAGAGAACGGTTATATGGAACAACATATCCATTGTCAAGGCTGACGTTCTGTTTGGTTGCTGTTATAGGCGAATCTCTCCTGCGATAATGCACATATCCTTTTGAATCAATGAATGTTGCAGGGCAAAAAGGCTTAGGAAAGTTCTTAGTACATTGATCACCCCCGCGCATACATGCTGCTGATGGATTCACCGGCCCACATGGCCCATGTAGCATGAATTCTGTAACTACACGATATCCTTCAGGATCGGTTGCTGGGTCTGGCAGTTCTGATGATATGTATATGTCTACATCTTCATGCGCTTGTATACGGTCAGCTTCCTTAACCCATAGCAGTAAATGACAATGCGGTAAACCTCTTTTTTGAAACTCAACGGTATACAATACTGTAACAAATAAAATTACTGTAAGATAAAAGTTATCTGTACATGTGATAGGCCTAAAAATTTGGCATGACATATTGTTGAACATAAAGGAAGTAGTACCTGCTTCAACATGGCCAAATGGTCTTGAATCTCGCAAAAAGTTCACAAAATCATGTATCTTCCTTTCAAACACACGATCGACAACATCTGGTCTGTCAGCGACTGCTACGTGCGGGAAGTTCTGCATGTATTCTTTGATTTCAGGCCAGTTTACATTGCATGTGAACGTGATAAAGAAAGACGGGTTCCCATGCACTCTGCATATAGCTAAAGCGTCTAAATAGTGGCTGTACATATATCTCGGCCCTCCTGTAAAAGATGAAGGAAGTATTATTCTCGAACCGACTTCTGATCCATCTCTATCACCGCGTGACAGAGCATCGTATAACCCAGCCATGAAATCACTTCGTATGTCATTCTGATGCTCTCGTATGTAATCAATCCTTGATTGCTCTATGCTGCAATAGGCGGTGACCACATATTGCTGGAATAGCCTACCACTCCTTGTAAGAAGGCTGTACTCATTGATTCGATCATGCAGTTCATATGAATAGTATTTGAGCATTGTCATTTTTTTGGGTGGGTCGTCTGATGAGCGTCTGCTTAATAAGACACGGCCCAAATGGTACCCGTCTTCGCCAAACAGGAAAATAAGCGGGAACTGCAATGACATGTAAGAGGCGTTTAGCTTGTTTACATTCTTCAGTTGCCGATCATGCTGTTCAATAACAACATCGAAGTCAGTCTCTACGTCTGGCCCACCTTCGAACACAATTGCGCCAATAGAATCACCGGTAGGCAGCTCATGCTGCCTTGAACCAACAACACCAAACAGACGAACCTTAAATTCTGGAATATCAGCTTCGGCCATTTTATTCCTGGCTGTCCTAAACAGCTGGACCAACTCATTGTGCTCGTCTAGAATATCGATCAAGTTTTCTACAATATCTGCGCGTAAGCCGTGACCAGATCTGTGGAAGCTCTCTAACCGATTTGCAACTTCATTTTCTGTGTCATAGACATACAGCTGAAGGAACTGAGGCCGTGCATTTTGTTCTGGACACATGCTTCCTATTCGATGATAAATTTGGCCTGAAATTTTAAACACGTAAGGACCTTGGCCCATGTTTATAGAGGCATCTATTTCTGCGCCTAATGATGTCATTGCAAACATTTGATTGTAGGCACGGATGTTTTCCATGAAATGACGGTTTGTGAAGAGTTCTTTTATATAGGCTGGATACTCATTGTGACTGTCAAGTCTAACTTTCCCACCACTGCAACATCTATGATATTCAGGACGCCTTCTGCTACTATGAGCAACCCTTTCATGATACCAGAACCTTGCATTGCAATATTGGCAAATCTCATTACATTGGCCCATATGTACATACGTATTTGGAGGACCTATATTGCATAGATAAAGTAAATTGTTAGCAGTAGCTTATGGCGGTAAAAAAAATACACAGTTACCTGTAGGTGTTAAAAAAAGTAGATATAAGTGACAACATACCTTGCCTAGATGGTGCACTTCTAGTAGGCGGAGCACCTCTTCTAGCGGATGCTGCACCTCTACCACGTAACCCACCTCGCCGTTGGCCTCTGCGCAGTGACTCATGCATTGTCACTGTAACCATTTAAAAAGGAAACAAATAGCGGTAAGTACGCAGAAAATAATACGCATGCAATATAGGTCCTCAATTTTGTAAGGGATCAATGAAACCTTGATGTCGGCGACGCTGGTTACTATATGACTGAGAACGTTCGTTTGATGCAGGGCAAGTCTCTTGTAAATTTGGGTGTGAAGTTAAATGTTGTTGATTATATGTAAGGCTGGATACACCTGCATAGGGCAATATGACAGGGGTGAAACAATGAATGATAAAAAGTTCATGGGAAATATACGGTTTCAGCGAAGATAGCGAGCTACCTTGTGTAAATGTTGGGTCTGTGGTATGCAAATTCTGTTGGTATCGGTTTCTGATGAATGAAGGATTCGTTGTACCTAGAAAACAAAGTAAAGAAACCGTTGTAAGTAATCAGGAAGCAATTTACAGAAAGTTTTTTTGCCGTTACTATTTAAGGAAAAGAAATCCGAACCTTCATTGTTCGACGTACTGACATCATTGCTTGTATCTACATGATCGGAAGGTAATATTATATCGGTGGTATTGCTAGTGTGGTCAGATGAAACACGGTCTGTAGACAAACGCGAGGACAAAGGTAAATCATCTGTATCATGCATAAGTTCTTCAGAAATATTTGTATGGCATTCGTCATGGATGTTAGACAGATCTTCCAAACCTGCAACCAAGAAAGATGTTACGGGTATAATTCTGTTGAAGAATATAAAAAAAACACTGACTAACTAAAGAAAACAGGCAATTACATAAAAGGTGTTGATCGTCAGCAATTTCCGAAACCGATGCAAGACCGTCTTGTTCTGCAAATGGCCGTTGTTCATAAGTAATTTCAGACAATTTACGCTTTCCCTTATCGGCAGAAAGGGCAGGGCTTCTGTCACATGGAGTATGCATGGTTGAAGTAGTTTCACTACTGCCTGGCTCTTCCATGCGACGTGTATCTGTAAAGCAAGAAGAGAAACTGTTTATAAACGGCAGCGAACGTTAAATAGGTAAGCATTCAAAGGCATAGGAGGTAAAATTTTATACACACTACATACCTGGAAACTTTGTGGACGTAACAACGTTTGAAGTATCAATGCAAGACTGACCATCCATCATAGCCGGCTCAAATATTTGCATATCTGTATTCTGCGGCATCCTCTGAAAAGTTTCCCTTGACACCGTTGCAGTGTTGTGGTAGTTTGCAGTCAAGGTATCAGGGTTTAAAGATTCTAGTAGGTGACTGTATTGAGTAGGGTTGCTGCCAATGCTACCATCACTGGTAACATGGCGCGAATCACACGGGTTGCTGGTAAGCGAATCTAAAGGCACGACTATATTATCTGCATAAGAGGAACTGTTTTCTCCCACACCTATACTAACTTGTTTTTCTAGGCGAGTCACAGGTGCAACCCTACGCATAGCCTTTTTTTTAATCTTCATATTCTGAGAATCTAATCCTAAGCAGTTTTAGACCCAGGAAAATGACTAAAGCATAAATCAAAGGCAAAAGCAAAGGTTGATTAGCTTCATAGACAGATCAAATTCTGAGGGTCATGTATACATTAAATCTGCATGCATTCACTAAAGATGAAAGGAAAAAGGCATTTTTAGCAATGTAATATAGACCAAGAAAGTATGGTTAAAGCATAAACGAAAAGCCAAAGCAAAGGTTGTTTAGCCTCATACATAGATCAAATTGTGAGGATCATACATACATTAAACCTGCATGCATTTACTAAAGGTGAAACTAAGGAAAAAGACATTCCTAGCAATGTTCACATGCAAAGTAACAAACAGCAAGGCAAAAAAAAACATGAAACATGGTCAAGCAAGACAATGTATGATGCACACCTCAAAGAAATCTTGTACAGGCTTCAAGTATTATTTATTTTTGTTTCGAAATTTTTTTTTGACCACAGTTTTTTGTGTAAACACAGATGTTTTTTGTTCTTATGAAAGTGAAAGTATAGAAGCTTCATTGTACTATATCACCAAACTTCATGTACAATCACATGGGTATTATGCTTTCAAAATAATCCTATCCACAAAAGCATGTACTTTAAAAGAAAAAGCTAACCTAACAATGTAGATAAGGCTTGTGATGGCTGACACGTTACATTATACATTTTTTTTTGTACTGCATAAGATATATACCAGTATATACACCAGTATACATACGCATAGTTGGAAGAAAAAGGGAAAAGGCCCATTAAATGGACTGGGCCAGGCCAAACAAAGATGCAACAACAAAGGGGGTTATTGGGCTCTTTTTTTTGGCGGGAAAACAATGACGCAAAACGGCTGCGTGCGTTTTTGATGAGGTTTAAATAAACTTATAATATAGAATACTAGCAGGGTACCCGCGCGTTGCGGCGGCGGGTACCCTGAAATAAAATTTTTCGGTAAATCATGTATTTTAGTTTATTATGTTCTCTTTGACAATAAATTTACAGATATCAAAATTTTCGTTTAGCTCGTTTCCGTTCGGGCTCGAGCCCGTTGGCTCGTGTCCGTTCAGGCTCGAGCCCATTTGGCCCGTGCCCGTTCGGGCTCGAGCCTATTTGGCCCGTTGCCCGTTCGGGCTTGAATATTTGTATAATGTGCTTTATTATTTGTAATAGTGACATTTAATGCAGGAATTGTATTTAAGTTGGTTGTACAATATGTTTGATAATTTGTATTTCTTATGTAAAGGGTGTTTTAATAAGTTCATTAATTGTATTTATTGACCAGTTAATTAATTGTTTTTAATGTACATAATATTTTATTTATTGTATTTAATATTAGTATTAATTGTATGTTAGAATTAAATATGAGGGGAATTTCTATAAGTAGTATTGGTTGTTGTACTTATAGCTTTAGAAGTTGTATTGCTTAATTTTAAGCATTTCTATTAATAGTATGCCTTCCTCCATTATAAGATAGTTAGATGTGTCCCCTTAATCGTGAAAGTTGCATTTTGTACATAGTATATATTTTAGTGTTTATACTACGAGTACCTTTTAGAGTTTGTAACTGACTAGTTCACTACCACCTAGGGCTTGCTCTAGTGGTGTTATTCTCCCATCGCAAATGCTGACTGATTAGGTCAATCGGTCAGGGGATCATTGCCTAGGCCCTTTCCACGAGGAAGGGTCAGCTTGGCATTCGGGTTAGGTGTGCATGAGGTCAGGGTGTTTCCATCGATTTACGCATTTTGGAGAGTTTGTATATCACTAATTTTGAGTTGTAAGTTGTAACTTAAAACTGCAAATTAATGATAAATTGATACTAAAATGTGAAATTGATGAGAAGATAAACCATAAAGAAAATTTGCAAACTGATGATGAAACAAGGTTTTATTTGACTCAAGTTGTGACGGGAATAAATCAATATGATCAATTTAATTTAATTTATACAAATTTAGGCGCAAAAGTAATAGGTAAAAGCAAAAAAGGAATAGCAAAATTGGAGTACTTGATAATACCGGCTGTTATGGGGATAAACTGGACTCGTTTTCGTCCCACTTGGCAACCAAGAACGCATCATGCCTTGCTACACAACTCATGCAAGACGCGTCTAACATGTGTAGTTTGCAAAGACTCGGTCGAAAATAAGACCAAGTCGTGTGAGGAGGTTTGTGTATGTGGTGTTTTCATTTAAATGATTTTTATGAGGTATGTTTTTAGTGATGACCACGGTGTTCTTATTGTGCTAAGCTAGTCATGAAAGGTTTCACTTAGCCCAGCACCATCCTAGTGACTGATTAATACGAAGGCACGGAAAAGAAAAGGTGTTACGTAGTAGATTTTATATGAAACTTGTGTCATTTTCTGCTTTCCGACTTCTTTAAAGATGGCATCCAACATTTCACCCCACAAAGATACCATAATCTCAATTTAATTTGATAGGTCACAACTCACAAGGAAGTGGGGATCATACGAATACAGAATCAATATTTCCTTTTCGTTTTCCGCATAAATAATTCAGATAAATTCTAAAGTCTACGTTATGCCGATAGGCAAATAATAATAAAAATAATAATAATAATAATAATAATAATAATAATAATAATAATAATAATAATAATAATAATAATAATAAATAAATAAATAAATAATTGAGAGATCTAATATACATGATTAAATTCATGTCCATTACATTAACAACATTACACATCACTCCTGCATTTTCTCTCTCTAAACCTTAACTTTTGATTTTTCTACTTATAATCATTTTGTTCCTAGACATGTTTTTAGTCATGCATTTTAAGTATGACAATCATTTTTTTTTAATTCTTGCAAATGTTCAAAATTATATCAATGTTTTTACTTAAACTAGAATTACATCGATAACCTTTTAAAATCCATTAACATTTACAAGATTTTGAGTTACATCAATTCTTTTTGAGCTATAGTGATCTAATGATCAGCGCCATACTCTGCTTGGACAGGATTGGGTATTGTTGTTGTTGGAGTGATCAAATGATCATGTACACGCCCATGTTTATCCTCTCTCGTTGTGTGATATCATATATCTAGTAGCGACCCCATGATTTAATATAACTAGGCGCACGGAAACGAACATATGTGTATAACAAAAATCACTTTAGACATGTCGAATTCACATAAACACGGGTTACCCGGCCCTTAGCACACCTTGCATATAATTGTGTCATTTAGGATAGAATGGAATACACATCTTAGAAAGCAAACCATGTCCAAGCTTTATGTTAAATCATGTCCAACATAGAACATGATAAAGGAGGCCCCTTCATTTCATTGTATAATGTCAGGGAAAAGCCAAACTCAATATCAGCAGGTGCATAAAAAAATTTACGAGCCACACAACACGGCTAATTAAACATAGGCTTGCAGAACAAAAGTTATGCAACATGTGCATTTCTAAATATTGCGCGACAAATTTTTACATAATCTTTACAAGATTCAACACTACGTAGAAGGTACCATGTCCTGCATGTACGTGATGCTTTAGGAACTCCGTTTATCCGCAGTGTATAAGATAGTTTTAGCTTATGATTATCTTATGGAACTTAGAACATCTAAATTCAAATTTGAATATACGTCGTACTATATAAGAGTAAACTATCGTCTTTATGGTCATCTCGTGCTTGCTTACCTTACTAAACGATGGCACGGTCGACAGTTTCCACCCAGCGTGGAATAGCTACTCTACGTGAACGTTACCAAAAACCATCAAATTTCATTGCTCAAAAAGAGTCGAGTCTAAAAAAAATATTGAGAAACAAAGTAAAACACCTTTCACTAAAGATGACATCCACACGACATCCATTTCTCCAAAAATGAATTAATCATACGTCAAAAGATGTGTTTATCGTATTAGGATCTAATTAAGTGACCCACCAACGATTTTGTTTCCTGTTTTTCTCGTGACATGTAATTATAATAATCTTTTAGATGAGTACCCGTGCATGCAACGGAATTTTATAGCGACAGATAGTTTTAATGATAAAAATTAGTTTATAGGTTATAAACGAAAAATAATACTCCATCCGTCCCAAAATTATGGTCCACATTTGACTTTTTTGATCTCTTCTTTTCAACTTTGACCTTAAATATATTTGTTTGTGTTATATAATAGTTGATAAAATTATACCAATAAAAAATTCATTTAAAACTCAATCAATTCATATATTTTGTATCAAGTATTATATAACACAAATAAAAATACTTAAAATTAAAGTTATAAAAGTAAGACCGAAAAAGTCAAACGAGGACTATAATTTTGGAACGGAGGGAGTATAAGTTTGATGATTTGAGGATTAGACATTATTAAGTGACCCACAAACGATTTTGTTTCCTGTTTTTCTCGTGGCATGTAATTATAATAATCTTTTACTTCTGATATCATTCTATGAAAGTTAACATAATACGGCAAACTAACTTATAACAGGAGTTATCTTTCATTGTCAATTTGTCATCATAAATAATTAAATATTGTATTACATTAAACATGTTAATTACTTGAGGCAATCATATGTGAATATATTATTTCATATATCTAGCTAAGACTTACATATTTTAAAACCTAGATAGATGGCTAGTTGTATTTTTCTATCAACATGTAAAATATATAAAAGAACAATTTGCCATTAAGTATTGATTTGTCAACACCGAAAAACCCAATAAACTTCAATCTTACGTCTTGCCAATAATTCAACTAATTTGTCTTGACAATAATTCAAAATAAATTGTTTTCGAGAAATGACCTCGATCCCCCTTTCACTTGGAATTCTTGGGTGCCGCTTAAGGTGAATGTTTGTGTTTGGCGTATGGCTCTAAACCGGCTACCCACAAGATCTAATTTGGTTCGTCATGGGGTGTCAATTCCCTCATCTAATTGTTTATTTTGTGGCGTCGATGAAGAATCCCAACAACATTGTTTCTTCTCTTGTTCCATAATTAAAATTATTTGGCGTAAGCTATGGAGTTGGTGGAGGTCTCCCCTATTATACAATCCGTCTTTAGTAGATATTCTTAAAGGAAAGTCGGGGTTTATCGAGAACAAGTCGGTTGAAAAACTTTTCCATGCGGTGTG
The DNA here is from genome assembly GCA_014162995.1 of Artemisia annua. Classification (NCBI taxonomy): domain Eukaryota; kingdom Viridiplantae; phylum Streptophyta; class Magnoliopsida; order Asterales; family Asteraceae; genus Artemisia; species Artemisia annua. The sequence continues at coordinate 57,759 of LBNU01028821.1, read as the reverse complement.
TATGGCATTTATTTGGCATGTTTGGAATTGGAGAAACAAAATTCTTCATGCTTCTTCGGACCACGAGGCAAATGCCATTCGCCATGAGGATATTTTTCCTTCGGTGCAAAGATTGTCTCTTTTATGGGCTTATAATCGTTCTTCTAAGAATCTTTTTTCATGAGAAAATTGGATCCAAAATCCCGGGGAATTGGCTTCATCTTCGTTTCCCTAATTTTTGGGTTATTGGTGTTTTGTTTTGGTGTCTCTTTATCTGGTGCTCTATCTTAGAGCCCTTTTTTTTGTTTTTGTTTTTGTTTGCCTTCGTGGCTTAATAGATTCTTTGGTTCTTCCAAAAAAAAAATAATTCAATTAATTTGTTGGTCATATGACCACTAGTACATATAATTTACTTCACTAAAATCAATCAACTTCTTATCCAACAAATCATGTAAAGATATTAACACTTCACATCAATCTCCTTCGTAAAGCAACACATGCTTTTATTCGAAGCAACTTGGTTCATTAAAAACCATTTAACGGGGAACTGTATATATACTGTATATCTTTCTAAAGATAAATATATATATATATATATATATATATATGGGGCCTTTATTTTCAGAACCCTGTTAAGTGCGGGAACTGCGAGAACTCCAATTTTGCATTAGAAAACATGCATGTTCATATAAAACATGTATGTTTTTTTTACGTACACCTTAATACACATGCATGCGTATCTTTTATATAATAAAAGAATTACATCATTTCGGAGTTTTTTTGACAAAACAATCTTAGTGGAAAAAAATTGGACCAATAGGAATGCTCGATTTTGATACATAGGTGAAATCGAGCAATATGATTGGCCAATAAAAAGTCAAAATTGAATTGATTTTGGTCAAACTTTAATAAATTTGGTGGATAATTTGATTAAGGAAAAAAACACATAAAAATATAGGTGTCAAATTTATGAAAATAAAAACTTAAAAAAAGATGAGGTAATTAATAAAACATTAGTGGTTGAATTTTAAACATATTATATGGAGTTAAGTGTAAAATTATAAATCTCCATGTTTTTTTATAACTTTAGATAATAAACAAATAACCCCTTACACTTTATATCCCCTACAATTTATAATATAAACTTTGTTTACAATTACATGAGTATTAGTATTGGTCTGAGATTTTCATCTATTAAACTTACAAAATTTTATAAATGTACGAATTAGTTTTAATATACGTTAAATACTTTTAAAATAGATATTAGTTTTAAACTTTCATCTATTAAAATATCTTTTTACTATGTACGTTAAATATAAATAAAAACTCATGTTATCCTATTTAAAAGTTTATGTATACGTACACGGGTTTGAATATTAAATACAGTTAAATTATTATTAACGGTAATATAAATATCAAATGGCAAGTACGAGTTACTGTGATATGAAAATAAATATACGCGATTGTACTTATAACAACTCATGTAATTATTATTTAAAGTTTATATACGGATATCCGGAAAAATATTTTTAAAAAACCTTACGGAGTATATTTTAACTCCATCAACGCTCAATATATGCTACTAAAATCGCACATTTTGTACAACATGATATCAATAGTTAAAGTTAAATAACAACATCAACATCTATGTCAACTAAACAAAGTTAAATCTTTCATCCAATAAATTTTTTACAAAATATAATGAAAAACTCATGCATAATTATTAGTTGTACTTATATCATAATTTTTACGGGTAAATTCTTATATATCCATATAATAAACAAAAAATTTAAAATAAATTTGATTTATGTGTAAACCCATGTGATCAGAGAACCTTTGGCCCAATAACATTATAAGGAGACACGCTCAAGAATCAAATACAAGGTCGATGCCACGGTTATATTTACAATTTCTTCTAACTATTTTCTTAGTTTTGCACATGTTTATACTCTAACTTTTTAAAATATACATAAGATTTTCTGTTTTTAAATGATAATACTATATAATTAATTTTTTCTAGAAAAACCCCGTGCGTGCACGGGTATTATAACTAGTTAAGGTGTATGTAAGAAAACATACATGTTTTATATGAACATGCATGTTTTCTAATGCATAATTGGAGTTCTCTCAGTTCCCGCACTTAACAGGGTTCTAAAAATAAAACCATTTTGCATTGATTTGTTGCACTTAACTGGTTTTTATATGAACATGTATGTTATGCATGTATGTGTATTAAGGTGTATGTAAGAAAATATACATGTTTTATATGAACATGCATGTTTTCTAATGCAAATTTAAAGTTCTCGCAGTTCCCGCACTTAACAGGGTTCTGAAAATAAAGATACACTATATATATATATATATATATATATATATATATATATATCTTTGGTACAAATTTTTGATACACATGACATAATGATTTTTATGCATACAAAGAATAGATATCAATATATGCAATTTTGGTGACAAAACAAAGTGTCATTAATTTTTTTTTTTTTATTTATTTATTTTTTAAAAACGTCTCAAAAAAGTATAAAATTGTCAACAAAAGATGCCACTAGATTTTTTTGGTGTTTTTCTTACACTGAAAAAGTGTAAGTAAAAGTCTAACTACAATGACAAAAAAATTGCAAAGATAATTATTTTGTCTTTCATGACACATATTTTTATAAAAAGTGTCATTAAATTTCAAAATTTTGACCTTTTGCTAACACCTTTTAAAAGACATCAATACAAAGTTAGATTTAATGACACTTTTTTGTGTTGTTGGAACTCAAGTGACTAAAATTCAATTTTCTTGTAGTGGTCATCAAAGCCATGACATAACACAACATACACACACAGAAAAAAAAAAAAAAAAAAAAAAAAAAAAAAAAAAAAAAAAAAAGAAAGAAAATGACACCAAAGTTGCAGTCGACAAGTGTTTAGCTGGAGGCCGAACTAATTTAGGTCGGCAACTTATCTTTAAGTCAAACATTTGGTGTGATGATTAAAGACGGGTTAGTTTTTTGAAATTTAACCTTGTATTGAACCAAACAAAAAGAACAATACATATCACTCCTCGATAGAGAGGGAGTTAAAGAAGGGAACGAATACGTGCCGCACAAAATACATTGATCGAAGAAAAATGCTCTTGAGAAGTCGCAATGAGCAGTGTTGATTGTTTACTCCCGACCTAAGTCCCAAGAATAAGCTAAGTTGCAGGTCTTCCACCATGTACGAATGTCATCCATAAAGAGCACCTACGCACCAAGTGGAATAGTATTCTGAAGATGACAAAAAGATATTGCCATTTGAGGAGTCAGATTCCACAGTAGCACCAACCGCAACATGAATTAAAACGGCTAGACCGACATGCATAGATGTATTGCGATAACTTCAGCATGTAATGCGGATGTGGCAAAACATGAATACCATGTACCCTGAAGGAGGGAAAGCCGCAGTAGAATTCGGACGACAATACCCAAAGCCAGCACTAGGTGTCGCTTGTAGGAGCAGCATCACAATTAACTTCCACCAATGACACGTGGGGGATCCATGCGGAGAAGGATGTGATCGTGGATGAGGAAGCACCTGTTTGAGAGTCCACGAGAGATGTTTTAGTTACCCAAAACCAGCTTAAATCAAACTCGGTAAGTTTTGCATATATGAAGCTAAAAGTGTTACCGAGAGAGGGTAATATATTGTAGATGAATTGTTGAGATCTCCAAATAAACCAACTATTGTTGCAACCAAATGATAGGAATTTGATATTACCTGTTGGAGGAATATCATCCAATAAGGCTTTGAATGCGATGAGAGACTGTTTAGTGCCTGATTCATGAGACCGTGAATTTACTGGGGAGCGCACAAGCCAGATGGGCGTGGTCCAAGCCAGCATTCAAGAATTAAAAATGTTCTAATTGATTCCCGTGTGCCACTAGCAAATTAACCATACGCGGAGAAAGGGGAACAATTCTTCTGAAGAGATTCTCCATTGTTGGTGGCAGGCATTTAGAAACAACTTTGCCGCAAAGAAAGAACTTCACTTTCGTTGTGCTGCGATTTTCAAATTCGCTTTCCAGGAATGTTGGAAGATGCTGGGCCGG
>LBNU01028821.1:0-52225 GCA_014162995.1 Artemisia annua | reverse complement strand
TGGAACGGTTCAACCGGTTGAACCACCCGGGTTGAACCAGGTTTCAAAACATTATGTTAAATTTCCAAATCTTCAAACTTTTATTGTTTTTCGTTTATAACCTATAAACTTTTTTTATCAATAAACTATGTGTCGCTATAAAATCCCGTTGCTATGCACGGGTACTCGTCTATTTTTATAAAACTAAAGATAGAAAATAAGAGAATTTTTTCTCCAAATAAGCATTTCAATTTCTTACAACTTTTTTGAATAACATTAACATCTTTCTAGTTTGAAATTTCGTCATCTAGTTTGCAGTGTGAATATCAGACATGATATTAGATTACCAATTGTGACTTAATGTTTCATTCGTCGTAGACTAAACGCATCATATTGTTTTAACGCTATTATGTGAGATATGTTTTCCAATCAAGTACAGTAGTTTAGTTAGAGAACAAGGTGTAGTTGAAGAGCTCTTCCTCTTCATTCGGGCCCCACGTATGTTACATTACCCAATACCTCTTCACAATTAACCCCCTCCTCACCAAACAACTAACCTCAACTTCTTCATTCGGGCCCATCACTTTCTTTATTTTTTTATTCAAATTTCCAAATAAAAATAAATTCATTTCATTAAAAATAAAAATATAAATAATATTTTTTTATTAAAAAAGTCTAAAAAAATAACAATAAAAAATTAACTACTACTAATAAATTATAAATCTATATCTTTGTTGACCAAATCTGAAAACAGTAACCATACATCTAAACCATGGTTGGACCTTTGTCTACTTGCTCTGCGTATCTTCTTCTTCTTCTTCACAGACACACACACACACACACTTTTATTTAAAAAAAAACACAAATTTATTACATATATGGAATAAAGAAAAAAAATGAAAGAAACCTGCCCAATTGTCAGACCATTTGCCTCGCCGTGCCCACGAAGAGCAGACCAATGGCAAGGAACGGCGAGCCTCTCTCGGTGTGACGGCGAGGAACGGCGAGGTTCAACGGCAAACTGCACCGTGTGCTCTTATCGTGTGAAATAATCTTTCTAGTGCATGTAATGTGAGCAATTAAATTTGCTTTCTTTAAAAGTTGCACCATCCATGATGTAACTAATAAGTTTTTTGATTAACTTTAATCTAAGACTAGTCATTCAGACCCGTGCGTTGCACACGGGCTCTATCTAATTGGTCATAGTGTAATGTGTGGTATTTATTTTCGTCATTAGGTTTGTAAGTTGTGATGGTATCACAATTTTTGTAAGCATCGCATGAGTTTAAGATGAATGAGTTTAATTAGTTGTTTGGTGACTTTTATATTTAGACCGACTCATTCAGACCCGTGCGATGCACACGGGCTTAATCTAAATGTTCATAGTGTATTGTTCAACACTAATTTTCGTCATTACATGGGCTGTATATAAGTGTTCATAGCGTAATCTTTTGCACTTATTTTCGTCATTATATATCTAAGTTGTGATGGTATCACACCTTTTCTAAGCATGACACACATTTAAAATAGTTTATTGACATTGAAAGAGTATATGTGAAGAGACTTTTTTCAAGATGCTACATTTAAAAGAGTCTCTTCACATGCAAATTTTTAATATGTATAAGTTACATACTAAATGTCAAAGGGAGGTTAAACGCATACGGTTCTTGCAAAATAAATGTAACCCTTATATAAAATCGTAACAAAGTGGATATTCTCTATATTTTGAGATCTAGCTTGTGACAAAATTATCCTTTTGGTTTATCATATCAAATACGGTAGCTCCACATTACTACGCTTAATTACTCGAACTTTATTTTATGCACAAAAACCATTTAAGTTTCAATTTTTTTTATTGTTGTGAAAATCGGTCTAATATTGTTAGTATATTTAATTTGTACCATATTGCATATATAAATATATTTGAAGACATCAATCTCAACATATAATTTTTCTACTCTTAATAACTAATATAACAATTTCATTTTGCCAAATTTGTTTGTCATTCTACAAATGAAACTAAAATCATATTAAGATAATCAATTAATCTCCATAGTGATATTACTTATTGAGTAAGATTTAAATTTAATTTACAATAGATTATATAAATGGTATATCTATATTGTTTAAACTACATAAATCGTCAAAATGATATTACTTATTATGTAAGATTTAAACTACAGTAAAATTATATAAATGATAAATTCTCAAAATAACATAATCACTTAATTGCCGATACTAATTGTGGATATGATTACCCGAATCATTAATACGTATTTGTTTTATCTATAGTCTATTGCTTTGTACCATTTATGGATAAAGATGATAGTGTGAAGATATTTTTTATTATATACTACCATTTTCTATATCTAACATCGACATAACTTACACAGTCATATCAAGTATCAAAGTCACGCAATATTTCAAGACGTATAATTAAGAAAGTGACATTAACACACCACAAGACAAAAAATCACATTAAGAGCAAAAATATTAAAATGCACCAACAAAGTGTAATAATAATTATTGACTAAAAATTGAATGCGCGTCACATTATTTTCAATAAACTTACTTGCTAACGAATCAATAGTATTAGTCCATTTATCGGTATTACATGAAGTAAAATATTGCATGTTTAATTTGTAACGTATATTAATATGAATGCTAAGTATTCATCCCACCGATGGTCGTGACGTCGTTCTTGTTTTTGTTGTTGTTCTTGTTGTTGTTGTCTTTGTCGTTGTTGTTCATTGGCCTTTTTCATGTTTTGTTCTTGATACAATTTTTGTGACTTCTCGATCTCTTTCTTTAATGCTTCTTGATGCGCTACAAAAAACAATTAGATATAGTTGATCGTTAGTAACTTAAATACAGTTAATCAATATATTGCATTTTTTATCAAAGTAAAAATGTTCGTGCATGTACCACTTAATTGATAAGACAACGATGTGTAGGATCTCTTAAACCATTAGAGAATATGATGTTACTACCAAACCTCCTAAGCACCATCTTTATGTCCTACATTGTTACACACATAAAACACACACGAAATTTACATAAAACAATATAAATAAATATGCTAAATAAGTAACACGATATGATGCTTATTTTACCACCATAATAAATTGTCGCCCAATGTGCACGCGGTGTGGAGGAAGTTGTAGTTGGTTGTGTGTGATTTTTGACACATTATATAGTTGATAAAATATTTGTAACTCATGTACGGGAAGGTAAAAAGACTAACACTAATTGGTGTGTTTAATTTATGCATTCATGGCACCAGACACTTCATCTCCTATGTACTTATCCTTATACATGACTATTAAATCAATGTACTAACACATGAAGCCTCCACATTTCACTTTCAATTCATGAGCCATTTATTATGATCACTTTACATTTATACGGCTGCTTAAGCTTTTATTATATAAGATAACGATTTTTGTGAGACCATAAGTTTATTTGATTTAAAAGATTGAAAATTTTTTTGAACAGAAAAAGATTGAAAATGGAATTTGATTAATAGACCTAATACATAGGCCTAATCATGGACCTAATGCTTAAAATACTTGTACAGTGCTGTACAAGTATTTTAAGCATTAGGTCCATGATTAGGCCTATGTATTAGGTCCCCCTATCAAGGTTCATTGAAAATATCAGGGTCTTTTTCTTATACAATAAATACCACGTGCTACCTCTTAAATCATAGTCAATCACATTTCTGATTCGAATATAATGATCCAATTTTATGTACTATATTTAAATTAAATCAGAATAATAAAATTTTATAATAGTCGTTCAAATAAAGTTTATACCAAAGTTATTTTGGCTTATATAGTAACTTTTCTAGATTGTTGTAAGTGATGTCTTTGATCCGATTCGTTTCCTTTATTGATGTTTGACGAAGAAAAATGTACAACTACTTTATGTTAGTTCTAACTTTTAATCAGTGGCGGCGATTACCATATATAAGTGGTGCAACCGTATCGGGTCCTCTTTTATAAGGGGCCTCCAATTTAGTATACATCCATTAATATTTATATTTTTATATATAAACATTTTGAATTTTTAATTTCTTTGTTAAATATTATCAAAGTTGAACCGGACCACATAAAAAAAATAAAAGACAAACTTTGGGCCATATACAAAAAGAGTGAAAGACTTGGATTACGGGGGCCTCATTTGTGATTTTGTACCGGACCCCCCAAATCAATGAAATGACCTTGCTTTTAATGATATTATATGTGACATATAAACTAACAAAATACTTTGAGTTTTGTTTGTTATCACATATGTTATCAAGAAGAATAGACTTGCCTTTCAAATAAATGAAAAATCAAGAAGAATAGACTTCATAGACCAACCTCGAGGGGTCGATGAAAAACACTAGACTCGTTCATAATCGGTTTTTAAAGACGGCGAGTATTTATCTCAAATGTATGCGGTTTAACTGGGATGACTTATTGTTTTTTTTCTTTTTGTTAGGGAAATTCAGATTTCTATATAGATAAACAAAATAGCAAGTGCTAAATTACATGACACTACCAACCAAACCATGATAAACTAATACTACAAACGACCGACTTTGAAAATCACAATTACCGACCATGTTATAACCATACAACGACCTCAGAATATGATAATTTTACAAGTATGATATTTACTACAACCCTTGAACCAACCAAACGAAACAATACGCAATAATCCGGTAAATAATATGTAACGGACTGAAAAGCAACACATTGAAACATAACACCGTTGAAACCTCAAAACCAAACAACTTCAGTCATACAATATAACTGAGTGATGACATTGCGAATTGGCCACCCTAAATATCTACGAGTATTTAGTTAGGTTTGAACTTTTGATCTTCTATGAGAAGATCAAGTAACTTAGAGAGCACGGTGCAAGGTACATGTAACATGCAATTGGGCTTTTTTCCCATAGCTCCGCCATTCATCGCTATTCCGCACCAGTGGTGCTTGCCATTCATGTCCTCGTCGGGCAATTCACATCCCACTTTTTATTTATTTATTTATTTTTAAACAAATATCGTAGTTTCATTATAGAATTTACATAGTGGTTGAAGGCAAACGCGCAACAAGCTGCGCCGCTAGCCCTTTTTGGATTGCAAAGCTAACTCTTTTGAAAACTACATCCGTGGATCTATGTGTCATAACATTACTGTTCATAACTCGTTGGACTCTGTTGAGTAGTTCCACCGCCTCAGGTGCAAGGAAACCAAATGTATCAAACGCGAAAGGAATAAACACGTGTTGATTTTCAATGCATGCTTTCTCGTGTTTTGTCACTTTGCACGAGGCGGCTTTCAAAGCGGCATGCCCAGCTGTAAAACCCCGACTACTCAACCCCACGAGAGGAGAAACCCCGGTCAGATCCACACACGCATGTTTCCCTCCAACCCATCCAAAAATCAAAATGTCAGCCGGTCTCAATGTAGATCTTCCATCCAACGGGTCCGTCAAAAAGTTCACAGGCGCTTCTTTCTTGGCGGAGATCCCGGCACGCCTACATACATCAAAAAGGACGTCTCTAACAAAATCATGTCTGTACTTGAAGCCCGGGAGCTCTTTACAATGAACCGCATGTTCCCCAAAGGAATCCAAACATGCCTTGCGACAAACAGGGCATATCTCATCAACCGGAAATAATGGAATCATAAGGCGATACTTAAGGATAGTACGATATTCCACCGGTGACATATGCTGACCTAGCCCGTCTATGGGGATAGCTAATAGAAAATCCTGAGCATGTGGTGCGCGTAGACACTCAAAAACAGCTTTCTGTCTCACAGTCATGTCAAAATGAACTTCCATATCCTTGACCATTTCACTAAAAAGGGCACTCGCCAGTGTTTGTTGGGCTTTAGAGGGGACGGTGTCCTTATTAGTGAAACCACTAAAATCAAAGCTTGGAATCGTATCACGAAGACAATCCAGAGCAGAAACATAATCAACATCCATACCACATATGCCACTGTCACGTAAGATGTGGTCTTGTAGCACCCAAGATTGGGCCCTCGATGCCACAAAAGCATAAGAGGAAACCACTTTTGCCGAGTACAAACCCAAACCACCCAATCGAATGGGCAAAGAAGAAAGTCGCCACTGTAAGTCTCCAAAGAAAGGCCCTCCACAAACCACTATGTTCTCGATCGACTCACGCAATCCTTTGTCAAAGAACAAAGCTGCATCCTCCATGTGTACAGGTTGACAAGTCCTTAAACCAAAAAAGAGTTTAGCAATACCCATACATGATCGAAGCAAAAGGAGCTCACTCTGCGGGTCATGTAACTGTGGAAGAAGACTCATCAAATCAACAGCATTCGCGGCTCTCCTCATAGCCAACCCACTGATAAAATTAGCGTCTCGACTAACAGCTCCCCCAAGAAGCTTTACACCCAATGACGGCCTTCGAATATCGACAGGAAATAAACCCTCACGAAGCTTTACACCATTACACGAGGGCCAAAATATCTCTGTTTTCTTGATATTAAGTTCAAGACCCAAACCTGGACCAGTTATTCGTATAATGTCTAATGCCCTGGCCACCTCTTCTGAGTCTCCAATAACGGTCCCATCATCAAGATACCAAGCATGAAGGAGAAGCTTGCAACTGTCTCTGATCTTATGTACTAGTCGGTGCAATACAAGAGCAAAAAGAAGAGGTCCCAATGGGTCGCCTTGTTGCACTCCAGTGGCAGACCATATATGTGTGTCTCCTATATACAATCTCGCTGCCTGCCCATATAAGAAATCGACCCACAAAGATATGGAGGGACACCTCACCCTAACCTCATGAAGTAATGCCGATCTATCCACAAGGTTAAAAGCATTCGAGAAGTCCACAGTAAGCATTGCAAAAGACCCATCATTGTGATATTCACTCAACACCCTATTGACGCTATGTAAAACAGCCTCAGCGCCACCCGACACTCCGACTCCAAACTGAAAATCACTAAGGTACTTTGACATTTCTTTACCCACACCTTTCATAGCAACCTTGGAAACCAAACGTCTCCATATAGTACCTACTGCAATAGGTCGAATCCCGTTATCTGGTTTAAGGAGGGGCGTGAGAGGAGCAGAAGCAACAAACTCCGCTAAAATAGTCGGACACCTTCCCGCTAACCACAAATTAACGACTGAGGTGATGGCCTTTAAGAGATCTGCAGTAGTAGCAGACCCCTCTCCACATAAAGCATCTAAAATATGTTGTGCCCTTAAACCATCTCTCCCACATGAAGTACCTTTAGGGAACGATTTAATGCAACCAAAGACACCATCAACATCTGCTACAAGGGGAGGCTCAGAAAATGTGGTATTCGACATGGATGGGGGTGGCTTGTAAGGATGCTTAGCCTCCAAGGCTTTAATGGTATCATCACAGTATGGAGCTACACCGGAGGAGGATAACACTTTTACTGCTGCCGTAAAGTGCCCATCCGCAACCTTGCGAAGACACTGCCTGATGTTGGTGTTACTCGTTGTTCTTTCCTCCAGAAAATCACCCCCACCCTGGCCGAAGGATTCCAGCCCGGAACCATCTAACATACTATTAACTAACATGGAAATACCATCATCTTTCCCCCATGTAGCCAGTGACTTCAGGATAGAACTTTGTTGCAATGATTTTCTGTTCCCGGACCGACGTTCATGTCTATTCTTGGGCCTACACAATTGAAGCGTGCACCGTGGAAAAAGTAACAATCTGACCCATGCATCAACGGAGTCAGGCTGGGCAACCACCTTGTAAAGAGCTGTTATCAAAGCCTGAGAAAAAGCGAGCCGACAACCATGAGGGATAGATTTGACAGTAGTGATAGGGACTTTGAAAACACGAAAACAAATGAAACTAAAAGCATATTAAGATAATCAATTAATCTCCATAGTGATATTACTTATTGAGTAAGATTTTAAATTTAATTTACAATAGATTATATAAATGGTATATCTATATTGTTTAAACTACATAAATCGTCAAAATGATATTACTTATTATGTAAGATTTAAACTACAGTAAAATTATATAAATGATAAATTCTCAAAATAACATAATCACTTAATTGCCGATACTAATTGTGGATATGATTACCCGAATCATTAATACGCATTTGTTTTATCTATAGTCTATTGCTTTGTACCATTTATGGATAAAGATGATAGTGTGAAGATATTTTTTATTATATACTACCATTTTCAACATCTAACATCGACATAACTTACACAGTCATATCAAGTATCAAAGTCACGCAATATTTCAAGACGTATAATTAAGAAAGTGACATTAACACACCACAAGACAAAAAACCACATTAAGAGCAAAAATATATTAAAATACACCAACAAAGTGTAATAATAATTATTGACTAAAAATTGAATGCTCGTTACATTATTTTCAATAAACTTACTTGCTAACGAATCAATAGTATTAGTCCATTTATCGGTATTACATGAAGTAAAATATTGCATGTTTAATTTGTAACGTATATTAATATGAATGCTAAGTATTCATCCCACCGATGGCCGTGGCGTCGTTCTTGTTTTTGTTGTTGTTCTTGTTGTTGTTGTCTTTGTCGTTGTTGTTCATTGGCCTTTTTCATGTTTTGTTCTTGATACAGTTTTTGTGACTTCTCGATCTCTTTCTTTAATGCTTCTTGACGTGCTACAAAAAACAATTAGATATAGTTGATCGTTGGTAACTTAAATATAGTTAATCAATATATTGCATTTTTGATCAAAGTAAAAATGTTCGTGCATGTACCACTTAATTGATAAGACAACGATGTGTAGGATCTCTTAAACCATTAGAGAAGATGATGTTACTACCAAACCTCCTAAGCACCATCTTTATGTCCTACATTGTTACACACATAAAACACACGCGAAATTTACATAAAACAATATAAATCAATATGCTAAATAAGTAACACGATATGATGTTTACTTTACTACCATAATAAGTTGTTGCCCAATGTGCACGCGGTGTGGAGGAAGTTGTGGTTGGTTGTGTCACTTGTGTGTGATTTTTGACACATTATATAGTTGATAAAATACTTGTAACTCATGTACAGGAAGGTAAAAAGACTAACACTAATTGGTGTGTTTAATTTATGCATTCATGGCACCAAACACTTCATCTCCTATGTACTTATCCTTATACATGACTATTAAATCAATGTACTAACACATGAAGCCTCCACATTTCACTTTCAATTCATGAGCCATTTATTATGACCACTTTACATTTATAAGGCTACTTAAGCTTTTATTATATAAGATAACGATTTTTGTGAGAGCATAACTTTATTTGATTTAAAAGATTGAAAATTTTTTTGAACAGAAAAAGATTGAAAATATCAGGGTCTTTTTCTTATACAATAAATACCACGTGCTACCTCTTAAATCATAGTCAATCACATTTCTGATTCGAATATAATGATCCAATTTTATGTACTATATTTAAATTAAATCAGAATAATAAAATTTTATAATAGTCGTTCAAATAAAGTTTATACCATATTTATTTTGGCATATATAGTAACTTTTCTAGATTGTTGTAAGTGATGTCTTTGATCCGATTCGTTTCCTTTATTGATGTTTGACGAAGAAAAATGTACAACTACTTTATGTTAGTTCTAACTTTTAATCAGTGGCGGCGATTAGCATATATAAGTGGTGCAACCGTACCGGGTCCTCTTTTATAAGGGGCCCCCAATTTAGTATACATCCATTAATATTTATAGTTTTATATATAAACATTTTGAATTTTTAGTTTCTTTGTTAAATATTATCAAAGTTGAACCGGACCACATACAAAAAATAAAAGACAAACTTTGGGCCATATACAAAAAGAGTGAAAGACTTGGATTACAGGGTCTCATTTATGATTTTGTACCGGACCCCCCAAATCAATGAAATGACCTTGCTTTTAATGATATTATATGTGACATATAAACTAACAAAATACTTTAAGGGGGTGTTTCTTTTTTCCCCTTAGTTAATGGATGCAATTTAATATTATAACTTTTTTGATGGGGCCCATAAAATTCCCTTGTTCCATCTATATCCACAAGGCTTAATTTATCAACCCCTCCCCATTAAGATGCTTATATAATAGTAGGACCCACATATACCTTTAGCTAAGAAAAAAAAGAAACACCCTCTAAGTTTTGTTTGTTATCAGATATGTTATCAAGAAGAATAGACTTGCCTTTCAAATAAAATGAAAAATCAAGAAGAATAGACTTCATAGACCAACCTCGAGGGGTCGATGAAAAACGCTAGACTCGTTCATAATCGGTTTTTAAATACGGCGAGTATTTATCTCAAATGTATGCGGTTTAACTGGGATGACTTTCTTTTTTTTCTTTTTGTTAGGGAAATTCAGATTTCTATATAGATAAACAAAATAGCAAGTGCTAAATTACATGACACTACCAACCAAACCATAATAAACTAATACTACAAACGACCGACTTTGAAAATCACAATTAACGACCATGTTATAACCATACAACGACCTCAGAATATGATAATTTTACAAGTATGATATTTACTACAACCCTTGAACCAACCAAACGAAACAATACTAAAGGCAATAATCCGGTAAATAATATGTAACGGACTGAAAAGCAACACATTGAAACATAACACCGTTGAAATCTCAAAACCAAACAACTTCAGTCATACAATATAACTGAGTGATGACATTGCGGATTGGCCACCCTAAATATCTACGAGTATTTAGTTAGGTTTGAACTTTTGATCTTCTATGAGAAGATCAAGTAACTTAGAGAGCACGGTGCAAGGTACATGTAACATGCAATTGGGCTTTTTTCCCATAGCTCCGCCATTCATCGCTATTCCGCACCAGTGGTGCTTGCCATTCATGTCCTCGTCGGGCAATTCACATCTCACTTTTTATTTATTTATTTATTTATGTATTTACTTTTAGTGAGTGGGGTGTTTTTAATGATGTGCTATAAAATCCACATGCATCAATAACAGTTATTGTTGAGAAATATGTTTTAATTATTGTGGTGTTATCGATATGTGTTGAAGTGACACACTAGTAACGATCATTCGCATCCTCTTGCACCTGGCTATCTTAGCACTAGGATATATAGTAATCGAAATTGATTTGCACACTTTTAAAAATGATTGAGACACTCTATTTGTGCATTAAATACTTGTACAATATTAATAATGTGCTTCAGCTCTTTGCACATTTGAGTGTCCCAAATAATACTTTGGAGCGTGTAAAGCACCTCCTTATGGTAATAGTTTATTGAAAGGAAATAGACAAAGGAATATTAAAATTCACCTAAAATACAACATGCAAAGTCGGTAGTAACAAATCTTGACCAAACAAAAATGCAAGTTTATAGTCATATCTTTGTATTTGTCCAGATTTGGAATAAAAAATATTCCTAACAACTTCCATGTGTAGACAAATGAGTACATGTGATATTTAGTCAGGCCAGCCACTTATTGAGAAAAAACCCGGATCCGATCCGTTGAACCGGCCACTACGCTCCTATTTTCTGGAATGAACCGTCTTTCACGTGAGTTTACTGTTGAATCTTCACTGCTACAGTTATTCTCTTCCAACTGCTCCCAATGGCAGTTTTGTAATTTTGTCACTAGTATATTTTAACTTTTTGTAACAGCTTTTTTTTTTTAATCAATTTGGTACTAGAAGTTATTCTCAAGATGATTATTCTTATTTGACCATTTGACTTTAACATAATGCCAAGCTATCCGGCAATCGGGGACGGAGGCTGGACTAAAGATGACCGGGTGCACAAAAAAATTGAATAGTAATATTAGAAACATAATTCGATGGACCGGGTGCATTTAAGATGACTTTAGAAAAAATCGATGTTTTTTCCAAAAATTAACGCAACATTGAAAAAATCCATGGGGTGCACGGGCACCCGCAGGAACCCCCCGGCTCCGTCCCTGCCGGCAATAAAATGTTAGACCGACCAGCACAACCAAATCGATTGAAGAAAAGAAGAGTTTAGTGAACTAGCACGTTTGCCCTCAAAAGTGGAGATCGAAGAACTACAAGGTTGTCGAGGACACATTAAAAGAGGAGGTCGACAGCCTCTAGTCTTTACGCATCAACGTCACGTCATTTTTTTTCTTCTTTTTTCCCACTACTTAAACACTTTCCTTATTATGTATCAGTGTGCCAGTTGTATATTTCTTCAACCAAAATATAACACTGCACACATAAATACGAAGTACTTTTAAAAAAAAGTAACAATGATAAAAGAACAAAGCACATGGTATGGATCACAACTAATGATTGCTACCTCAACGGTAACCACACATGATTGACGACCATTACATACACACCCCATGCTCTACGATAGAAACAAGATTGTGAGTTGTAGCTTTTAGCATATGAAATGACATTAAGTTAAAAATAACGAAATGTGTAAACTAACGTAAAATGACATACAATTAAGCATTACTGTCGAAAGTTAAAAGTTATTTTGGTTAAGTACATTTGTTAATTAAAGTTTGAAACCATTTAACTAATGTAACAGACGGGATTTCATATGTTTTGCCGAAGCCAAATCAATTTCAAACGACCAAAATATTGCAACTAATATAAAAGCTGATTCGAAAAAGAGACTTTTCTTGCTCAACGCAAGCTTGGCTTCTTTAACTATCATTATCTCATTGCCATTTTAAGACTTTACAATGTTCATTGCCAAATGTCTAGTCAATGTTTTAAAACTAAATTGACCTAGCTAGTTGAACCGTGAACTAATTGAGTAACCAGAATCTGATTTTGAGAATAAAACCTGATTGAACCAACGGTTAAACAATAGCTCCAGCTCAAGCGAATTCACAAAAGCTAAAACTTAATTTTAATCCTAAACACACTTTCATGCCTATATTAACCATTTAATGGAGATGATTTACACACTCATATGTACAACTAAGGGTGATGACGGTCCAAAAACCGGACCGGACCGACCAAGACCGGACCGGACCGAAGACCGAGAACCGGGAAAACCATAGACCGAGACAGGACCGAATGTGGTCGGTCCGGTCCGGTCCGGTCGGTCTTCGGTCGGTCCGGTCCAATTAGGCAAGATTTGGCAAGTTTTTTCGGGTTTTTGGTCGGTTTTGTTGGTCGGTCCGGTCCATCCGGTCCGTTTGCTCAGCCCTATGTACAACCGGTTAAAACATGCATATACCGGAGTGTCGAGGTCAAAAAAAAAAAAATTGGAGTAAATGATCAAAACCGTTTAGAGATGGTACACGTGGCATGATCTGATAAGTCCGTATAGTTTATAAGTAACCGACTCAATCTTTCTTCAACAAACCTCTCTTTCCAACACATTCATTTCATTCAAAGATAGGGTTCTATCATTACTCATTCATTCACCTATATATATATATAAATCAATCAATATATATATAAGCATGCAGATCTATGTGTATATATATCATTGTTTTTCTGATTCGCTTGGTACAGGTCGGGAACTGCTTCGCCGAAAAAAAAAAAAAAAAAAGTCGGTGAATATTAAGTCCCGCCTTGTATCAACTGAATTAGAAACCACTATGAAATCTTATTTAATTTATATGGATCTACCCTTAGTTTTGTTTCAGGTATTTTTTTTATATATATATAATGTATATGTAGATCTCTGTTTATCTTATTAGTTTTTGTGTGAATAGTGGATTGGATTTTCATACACCTTATTATTATGGGATTGCTTATTGGGTTTTGATACATCTAAGAAAGTTGTTTTTTGATTGCTTATTTTTTGAAATCTAGGGATATTTTTGGATTGCTTATTGAGCTTATATATCCAACTTTTTCTTTTCCTATTTTAAATAAAATTTTTTAATGATATCTTCTGTAGTTCTGTCTCTGTATCATCATTGTAGCTTTTAGCATATGAAGTGACAGAAGTTAAAAATAACGAATGTGTAAACTAGCGTAAAATGACTTACAATTAAGCATTATTGTCGAAAGTTAAAAGTTATTTTGGTTAAGTACATTTGTTAATTAAAGTTTGAAACCATTTAACTAATGTAACAGGCGGGATTTCATATATTTTGCCGAAGCCAAATCAATTTCAAACGACCAAAATATTGCAACTAATATAAAAGCTTATTCGAAAAAGAGACTTTTCTCGCTCAATGCAAGCTTGGCTCCTTTAACTATCATGTCTCATTGCCATTTTAAGACTTTACAATGTTCATTTCCGAATGTCTAGTCAATGATTTAAAACCGAATTGACCCAGCTAGTTGAACCGTGAACTAATTGGGTAACCAGAATCTGATTTTGAGAATAAAACCTGATTGAACCAACGGTTAAACAATAGCTCCAACTCAAGCGAATTCAACAAAAGCTGAAACTTAATTGTAATCCTAAACACACTTTCATACCTACTTTAACCCGTTTGACCTAGTTTTCCTTTACTTGCCTAAAAGTAAACGGAGATGATTTGCACACATTATGTTTTGATTCACACATTTATATGTACAACCGGTTAAAACAGAATATATAAGCAGCAGTACAACAGTTTAATGCATAACCCGAGTGTCCTGGTCTCCTGGATAAAAAAAAAATTGGAGTAATGATCAAAACCGTTTACAGATGGTACACGTGGCATGATCTGATAAGTCCGTATAGTTTATAAGTAACCGACTCAATCTTTCTTCAACAAACCTCTCTTTCCAACACATTCATTCAAAGATAGGGTTCTTCTATTCTCATTACTCATTCATTCACCCCATATATATATATATATATAAATATAAATCAATTTATATATATAAGCATGCAGATCTATGTGTATATATATCATTGGTGGTTTTTCTGATTCGCTTGGTACAGGTCGGGAACTGCTTCGCCGAAAAAAAAAAGAAAAAAAAAAGTCGGTGAATATTAAGTCCCGCCTTGTATCAACTGAATTAGAAACCACTATGAAATCTTATTTAATCAATATGGATCTACACTTAGTTTCAGGTATATATATATATTTTTATATAATGTAGATCTCTTTTTATCTGTTTATTTAAAATAGTTTTTGTGTGAATAGTGGATTGGATTTTCATACACCATATTATTAGCATATGGGATTGCTTATTGGGTTTTGATTTTTTGATTGCTTATTTGTGAAATCTAGGGATATTTTTGGATTGCTTATTGAGCTTATCCAACTAGCCAGCCGCTATATATATTTTTTTGTGTGTGTCTCTAACTTTTTATTTTCTTATTTTAAATACGGACTTTTAATAATGTATCTTGTGTCTGTGTATCATTACGGGTACAGATATATCCGTAATGATACACAGAAGATACATTATTAAAAGTTTTTATTTAAAATAAGAAAATAAAAAGTTGAATACACACAAAAGAATATTTATAAATGTTTATTATCATTAGCATTTTTTTTTTTTCTCTGTAATAGGAATTTGATGATTAATGAAAAAAAAAAAAAAAAAAAAGCTTATTAGCTTATTGTGTTTTGATAAATCATAAGTAAATTGACAAATTCCAAACACCATCATCGACGTCTAGTTTTGGTAAAACTAACCTTAAGCTAAAACACGCATATAGTTACAGAAATATAAGCTCCTTATATACGCTATCCCCAACATACCATAATGATTTGTTTATGTGGACAAAGGCCTAGATGCTAGAAAATGTATTTATAGATTACTGTTTATGGTGCGCAATGTTTTAAACCCCCGGCTTTTTAATCGACCCGGCCGTAGCTCCTGTTACGAAACTGTTTTTTTTTTTTTTTTTTTTTTTTTTTTTTTTTTTGTTTTTTTTTTTTTTTTTTTTTTTTTTGCCAAAAACCAGCTTTTGGTTGAACCAGCCGGGTGAACCCGGGTGTTAAAACATTGCTTATGAGATAATCTATCCGATTTTGTATTTTGTAGATTCTTAGGTTTGACACCGCAGATGAAAATGTGATATATTAATTCGCTTATTTTATGCTATAATTAGTGAACGGGACAAAGCTTTGTATCAGAAAGAGGAAAAAAAGAAGTATTATATGTTTTGAATAACCTTAATACTGAACTATTTATGCAATTGGTGATCGTGTACGATACGATTGATATGATATCTATGGGTTCTGATTGTTTTACGTGGACATGGTTTGACTAGACAAGAAAATGCCTAAAATTGGCATCCGATTCTATATCAGTCTGCAAAATGGAATAGGATTCAGTTGTACATTATAGTTTTTAGGAACTGAGAATGACATTATATTCCCTTGATAAAGTTGTCTTTATGCAATGTATGCCATAAATGTATGTATTCGAAGGTTTTGGAATTTAATTTATTCCGCTCATAACTTTACATTGAAACCATATGATTTACTTTTTTGTATGTTCTCGACAGCAATGGTAATAAATTCCGTGCTGTTTTATTGAGATTCTATTGCTTAAAGTTCGGTATTTGTGTATAAAAATGGATCTTTGCCAATTTAGAAGATACAATTCATTTAATTCTAGTTAATAGTAGTGCTAAACAATGTTGCATATTTATCTCTCACTAGTTAAAGGAAAAACTAAAGCAACATTTATGCTCAATTAGTCAACTCTCGATTATATATAGTGATATACTTACTCAAGGTTATCACCTTTTTATCTACCGTTGGTTTAGCTTAGTCGGTATGCTTTTCTTCTCCAATCGTGATTTGTTTGTGTTCTATTCTCGGTTTTCTGCCTTAGTTTGCCACTAAAACTTTATTGGCTTATTTTTATATTAAATTAGCAGTGGGTATTGATTGTAGTAATTAAGTGACATGTTATTTGATAAAGATTGGATTTGTGATGCGTCAAGCAAACTGGACAGAGCTGAGGCTATTTGGTACATACATAGATCCTGTGTTTGTAGTCTACTGTATGGTGATGATAATTTTTAACGTGTTTATTTGAATATTTTCATTTCACTATAGATATATGTGCACGTTGTAGGAGTAGTAATTCAGGTCGGTTGGTATAACATAACCTGAACGCGACTTAGTTGTTTACTTTATGTAGATATCTGTTTCTATATTTGTGGCTTATGATTGAATAGGTACTTAATTGCTTGGATGAGGCAGAATCATGTTATTCTAAAATAGGTTTACTTTGTGCTGATTTATCGGCTCTGGTTTGCTTCATTAATACAAAGTACTAGTTTACCTTGTTAAGTTATCCAAACCTTTGATTAGCAACTGTAGATTATTTTACACATAAAAAACTTTTTTTTTTTTTTTTTTTTTTTTTTTTTTTTTTTTTTATATTTAATTTTTTTTTTCTTTTTAAATATTTCTGCAATAAATACTACTGATTCTTTCCGTCATAAGTTATTTACGGGTTTGATTAGCGTGGTTTGGTGTGNTTTTTTTTTTTTTTATATATATTTAATTTTTTTTTTCTTTTTAAATATTTCTGCAATAAATACTACTGATTCTTTCCGTCATAAGTTATTTACGGGTTTGATTAGCGTGGTTTGGTGTGCTGCTCTTGAAACGGTCTCGTATTCAGGTATTGTATAATATCTTAAGTGGTAAGATGGAAGGCCTTGTTAAGAAATGGTTCGCTGGATTCCGTTAGTGAATCTCTCTTGTTCTGTCTACAGTCTACACCGTGAAGTATTTGGCTTTTTTGCACCTAATCTTTGCATGTTTGGATGTATTTTTTTTGCCAACCTGTTCTTTTGGAGGGCTTGAGTCCTCACTTTTCTACAGCTTCAGGGTTCTTTATTATCCCTCCTATGCACGTCTCTTTTAACTTACTTATTTGAGCCATTGTTGTTCATATCAACCCAAATTCGATACTGAATGGGATTTTCAATTTCGATTCAGTTATGTGTCGGTCAAATCAAAGAGAAGTTTTCATGTTATCCTTCATAAGTAGGATTCCCGTGTGAGGTATTTGACACGAGCCTTAGGGGAGTCACGATAGGTGTGGGCGTCTCCATACTTGTAAAACAATGTGAGATAGTGAGTTCACGGATATTTGTTGGAGATCACCATTCTTGTAATCCCAAATTTTAGCGTACTTTCATTTCGTGAGAGGCTCGACCACCAAAATACTACTTCGGCTTTGTTTTTGGTTGCGTAAACAAAATTCTTCTTCTTTTAGTTACATATTTATGTCTATTGACACTGTATTTAGGTTATATTGGTGTGTTATAGATGTAGCTCACGTTTGCTTCAATTTCATATATTGACACTTGAATAGGAAGTTTTTGGGAATAGATAAATTCTTACGTCACAAAAACGTATCTCAGAAGTTTTGTGCTTGGAATTGTTTGTTTCTGTTTCACATTTTCTATGCCAGAAATATATACCTTGTCATTTAGTGATTCACATTTTCATACCTTTTGTTCACATTTCATGCCTTTTGTCATGCCGTGTTAGTCCAGGCACGATTTTCTATATAAGCGGCTCACATTATTTTCATGCCATTCATATCTTGGCCTTTATAAATATTTTTCTTCTTTTATTATTTATGCAGTTCAGATTCAAGATCTAGACCAGTGCTTATCCATTAGTTGCTGATCATGACTCACAGTGGCCTCTGACTTGCTTGGTACAGCTCGTGAACTAATTGTCTGGCTGTGATGTCTTGTATACATGGATTTCACGAGGATGATTACTAGTTCCGGCTGTACCAAGCATGTCCGAGACGCAGTGAAAAAGGTTTATCTCGGCTACAACATAAAAAAGGGTTTGGACTTTGGACTATTTAAAGATCAATAACAGCGGTTGAAACATGTTCTGTTTATGTCATTTTTTCTATTACTACGTATTATGTTGTGCTTACAATGGTATAACAATCTGTTATGTTCAGATTCTGCAGGTTGTTGTGGTGTTTTGCTCGTAAAGTTATTGCTTTCTTTGGCTTGCTGTTTGTCTAAAATGTAGTTGTGGAGCGCTCATTCGAGTGATAGTTAATGCCTTAATGGTTAAAACTAAGAGTGTCGTTTGGACTGGATCTGCGTGAATTATTACTAGTTTAAGCTTGCATCTAAGTCGTACTTATACCTTTTTACATTAAGACATGATTTTGTTTTCTTTGGCTTGTTTTTATCCTGGGGTAGGGGTAGGAGCTGTCTACATTCTACCTCCCCCTTACCCTGCCTCGGCAGGATTGGGTTTGTTGTTGTTGTTGTTGTTGTAGTTTAATGTCGAAAATCCAAAATTAATGTACTGATTTTGTGAATGATGCTTGGTAAGCTGATCTTGTCTCTTCATGGAAAATTCCGTCTTACAAACATAGAAACATAATTAATTATCTGAATTTGGTACGGACAAGGTTTAATTTTGGCTGATAATCTTGTGTTTAATGCCTTTCGATACTATAGTTGAAATCAAGCGCAAAGTGCTACAACAAGTATTTAGATCCACAGCTATGATGGATTGGTTTTAACAATCGGACTGTAATAATGTAATATCATTTACATCCAGGTTCTAAACTGTAGGAAAGCGCTCGACTTAATAAGCATGGATTGTTCCACCTTTCACAACCTCCTAATTGTATGGTTCTCCTTTCCCTTTTGGCTCATAAAAAAGCTACTATAAACTGAAGTTATAGCGAAAAATCGAATTACTAACATAAAATAAACAAGTTGAGCAATTTGTAAAATAGCAATCGGGAAAATGTTGATAACCGGTAAAGCTAACCTATGTACATGTTTTGCTCTAATGAAAATATGCGGAAAACGTTGTTTAAGTTGCTCGTTAATAACTGAGAGCTTTAAATGCGTGTCAATGTTCTTGCAGAGTCATCTCCTTTGAAAGAAGCTTGTGATGACCATATGTGTGTTTAGGTGCGCATTTTGTATCAGCTCCATTCTTTTATAATCTATAGTTCCTATATATATTACCATTCTTGTATATTCTAGTTTACTTCAAATACTGTAATTATTTAAAACGTGTTTGGTATTTATATACATTTTGACATTTCATTTAGACTTGTCTTTATGTATATGTGGTTTACATTGTGTATGCCAAGAAGAGCCATACCTTATCACATCAACTCTTCACATGGCTCACAATTCTTCCCCGATACAATGTTATATCATTTGGCCAACTTATAAGCGTGAAAATTTCGTTATTACAGTAAAATTGTAAAAACAACTCATTATTACAAGTAAAATCATAAAGAAAATTCGAATATTGATGATGTCAAAGTTCTGAATCCGTTGATCTTGAACCAAATTCAGGGGTTTTCAATTTACACAATTGTGCGTGTCATAGTATTTTCATACATTGTAGATTGGTGTCTCATAGATGTACCACTACCATATACAATGTGACTCTACCAGTATTATGTCTAAAACTGTGTGACAACAACTGATTGATTTTTGAAGAAGTGAATCATTCTGCTGCAACAAGCACAACTGGCACATCATTTTAGGCATGAGATTAGTCATATATAAAGTTAGAGTAAATTACACCGTTCGTCCCTGTGGTTTGCTCCAAATCACTACCGTAGTCCCTGATCTTTTTTTCTTGCTTTTTTGGTCCTTATGGTTTACATATTGCACGCTGTCAGTCCTTATCGCTAACTGCCGTTATCCTCTCTGTTAGCTCCCAATCGTCAAGTGGCAACGTTAGTCCATTAACCAAACGATCATTTGCAACGTTAGTCCTGTATACTAACGACCGCTTCTAATTAACTCAAATTTTGGTTTTCTTAAAAAAAATTCTTTTATACGCGGTTTTTATCGTTTTCGCCCGTTTTCATGCGTTTTCTTAGTTTTCATCAGTTTTTATACGTTTTCGTCAGTCTTTATTATTTTCTTACGTTTTCATTCATTTTTATCCGTTGCCATACGGTTTTATCCGTTTTTATACGTTTTTTTTTTCTGTTTTTCGCCCGTTTTCATGCGTTTGTTTTCATCCGTTTTTATATGTTTTTATCCGTTTTTATATGTTTTTATCTGTCTTTATATGTTTTCGTCTATTTTTATACGTTTTTCTTCGTTTTTTACGCTTTTATCTATTTTCTTACGTTTTCATCCGTTTTTAAACGTTTCATTCGTTTTTAAACGTTTCATTCGTTTTTATAAGTTTTTGCTTGTTTTCTTATGTTTTCACCCATTTTTTTACGTTTTTATATGTTTTCTTACGTTTATGTCCGTTGTTATATGTTTTTGTCGGTTTATATACGTTTTCATCTATTTTTATACATTTTTCTTGCGTTTTCATGAGTTTTTATCCATTTTGCTTTCATATGTGTTTATATACTTTCATCCGCAAGAAAACGTAATAAAATAAGTGCAAACGTATAAAAATAGATGAAAGCATATAGAAACGTATAAAAACAAAAAAAGATGCAAGAAAAAAGCATAAAACAAACGAAAATGTATATAAACAGATAAAAACGTATAAAAATAGATAAAAGCATATAAAAATGGGTGAAAACATAAGAAAATGAACGAAAATACATAAAAACAGATGGAACGTATATAAATGGATGAAAATGTATAAAAACAGTTAAAATTGAATAAAACGTAAGAAAAACGTATAAAAACGGATGAAAACGTATATAAACGAATGAAAAAAACAGATAAAACGTATAAAAGCGGATGAAAACGTAAGAAAAATAGACAAAAGCGTAAAATAGGAGGAAAACGTATAAAACCAGACAAAAACGTATAAAACGGATAAAACCGTATGAAAACATAAGAAAACGTTTAAGAATGGATAAAACGTAAGAAAAACAGACGAAAATGTATAAAGATGGACGAAAACGTATAAAAACGAACGAAAACATATAAAAACGGACGAAAACGCATGAAAATTGGCGAAAACATAAGGAAATGAGCGAAAACAATAAAAACCAAAATTTGAGTTAATTAGAAACGGCCGTTAGTATAAAGGACTAACGTTGCAAATGATCGTTTGGTTAATGGACTAACGTTGCCACTTGACGATTGAGAGCTAACGGAGAAGATAACGACAGTTAGCGATAAGGACTGACAGTGTGCAATATGTAAACCATAAGGACCAAAAAAGCAAGAAAAAAAGATCAGGGTCTAAGGTAGTGATTTGGAGCAAACCGCAGGGACGAACGGTGTAATTTACTCATAAAGTTATCTCAATCATTTCTCAAATTAGTATTACTAGTTGTGGTTAATAGACAAAGTTTATATGAGATACCTTATGTGAATGACAAAACTATAAATATTTTAGCTAACACACAACTTTATAAAGACACGTCTCTTGTTAATTTTGGACATGGGTTATTGTACAAAGATGTTACTAAAGTTTGCGTTTGTGTTGTCCTAAGTTAATAAAGTTTCAAAGTTGTCATCCAGGTTACTCAACTTAATTTGACCGGTTAAATTTGTTACTGTGTTTTGGGTAACCTAGAGTTACCGGTGAAAATCCTACGTGGCATGCATTTTTTGCCATCCAGGTTACCCAACTTCTTGCGACTTGTTATATTTATCATCCAAGTTATATTTATGTTAATTTGACCGTTTTTATATATTTTCATACGTTTTAATCCGCTTTTATACATTTTCAAACGTTTTTGTCCGTTGTAGTCCGTTTTCATAGATTTTCATATGTTTTCATCTGTTTTTATCTAATTTTATACATTTTCGTCTTCTTTTATACATTTTTGTCTGTTTCTGTATCGATTTTAAATCATTTTGACTCATTTTTTGTCTGAATCATCAAAAGTGTAAAACACGAAAGTTATCCGAAATGATGTTTTACATCAAGACTCGCGATATTTTAATAGATGAAAACAATAAAATATAAGAAAATGGATGAATCGATTTTAAATCACGATTTTAAATCCAAAATGATGTATCGATATTAAATCACGATTTTTATCCGTTTTCATACATATTATATGTATAAAAATGGATGAAAACGGATAAAATATAAGAAAAACAGATGAAACGTGTAATAATAGATGAAAACGAATAAAAGTGTATGAACACGGATAAAAACATATGAAAACGTGAGAAAACGGATAAAAACATGAGAAAATGGATGAAAACGTATAAAGAAAATAGATAAAAACCTATGAAAACATGAGAAAAACGGACGAAAAAGGATAAAACCGTAAGAATAGTCAATGAGGACTAACGATGCAAATATTTTAACTCAATGGGGACTAACTTAGATGACAGTTTTGAAACTTTAGTAACTTAGATGAACTTTTTCTCAAACTTTAGTAACTTCTTTGAGGTAGAATATGTTTCAGGTTGAGATACTGGTTATCAACCGGTTGCCCACCTTAGGAGTAACCTTAGTGTAACCTCTTTGAAACTTTAGTAACCCAGTTGATAAACCCGTGAACTTGAGTAACCTGGATGACAACTTTGAAACTTTATTACCTTAGGATAACACAAACGCAAACTTTAGTAACATCTTTGTCTAATAACCCTTTTGGACATTAAATACGTGACATTAATCTGGGCCCAAAATTTCATTCAAAAATTCAAATCCATTTTAGACAACACATTGAATGTGAATGGGGCAACATATATTGAAATATTGAATTGGACATGATATAATAATAAGTCGACATAGATGCACGGAACCCCTGATAAGGAATGATGAGCATTGAAGACCATTCTTGACAACAATAGAGACAACACACATTACTATAAGCAAACTCATCATGATCTATCACTTTTTCACAATTTCTGGATTTTGTAAACTTTTTTTTGAACAATCAATATTTTATAGTAACAAACAAGCCTCACAAAGAAGGACAAAAAAAAGTGCAGATCTACAAGAAGAAAATCTGTAAAAATAAAGATTACAAGCTAAATCACAAAATTAAAAAAAAAAAAAAAAAAAAAAAAAAAAAAAAAAAAAAAAAAAAAAAAAAAAAAAAAAAAAAAAAAAAAAAAAAAAAAAAAAAAAAAAAAAANATCGACATCTTCTAAGTAACATGTGATAAAATTTGTGAAATTTCATTCAAATGCGATTTTACAATGCTTTTTTAAGTAACACATTACTAGAATCTATATAAACCATGTACTTATGCGTCTAAAGTTTTTATTTATTTATTTATTTATTTTCTTTCATCAAATGAACTTACACCATACAATCTAAAATAAATCAATAATACAAACATATAAGTGAGACAAAACCCAATAACTAATCAAAAAGTTTAATATTCCCAAAGTTTCTATAAATTCCTCCAAAATGTACCACTATCCTCTCAATTCAAATATCTTTTGTTATGAAGTAGACTAGACAAACGGTAGGAGACAATAAGTGGTGGGTACGACTTTGTTTCTTGCAAAACTACATACTACGTATGTGGTAAGATCAAAAACAGGTTTGACTTCCAAATGATCCAGTCGATGGAGCTCTTAATTCCTCTTTTGGAGATCCAAAGCAATGAAAGAAGTTGGGCTTGAGTAAAGATGTATTTATTACGGACCGAGCTTAGAGACATTAAATCCGCGTGAACAAATCTATTACGCCATAACCAAATCTCTATAATAAGGACATATATATGATGATTCTTTGAGTGTCAAAACCAAATAATTCTTTTTTACAAAAAAAGTGAAGTATGGTTCGGTCGTGTTACATTTGTTGGTTTAAAATTTGTTTTTGATAACCAACCAATGTAAATGTACAAAAAGATATATATATTTAAATGATAAGTACTTAAAAGAATGTAACTAAATTTAAACATTTACACAAAGGTAGAGGTCCATTTGAGACTGCTAAAAATATCGACATCTTCTAAGTAACATGTGATAAAATTTGTGAAATTTCATTCAAATGCGATTTTACAATGCTTTTTTAAGTAACACATTACTAGAATCTATATAAACCATGTACTTATGCGTCTAAAGTTTTTATTTATTTATTTATTTATTTTCTTTCATCAAATGAACTTACACCATACAATCTAAAATAAATCAATAATACAAACATATAAGTGAGACAAAACCCAATAACTAATCAAAAAGTTTAATATTCCCAAAGTTTCTATAAATTCCTCCAAAATGTACCACTATCCTCTCAATTCAAATATCTTTTGTTATGAAGTAGACTAGACAAACGGTAGGAGACAATAAGTGGTGGGTACGACTTTGTTTCTTGCAAAACTACATACTACGTATGTGGTAAGATCAAAAACAGGTTTGACTTCCAAATGATCCAGTCGATGGAGCTCTTAATTCCTCTTTTGGAGATCCAAAGCAATGAAAGAAGTTGGGCTTGAGTAAAGATGTATTTATTACGGACCGAGCTTAGAGACATTAAATCCGCGTGAACAAATCTATTACGCCATAACCAAATCTCTATAATAAGGACATATATATGATGATTCTTTGAGTGTCAAAACCAAATAATTCTTTTTTACAAAAAAAGTGAAGTATGGTTCGGTCGTGTTACATTTGTTGGTTTAAAATTTGTTTTTGATAACCAACCAATGTAAATGTACAAAAAGATATATATATTTAAATGATAAGTACTTAAAAGAATGTAACTAAATTTAAACATTTACACAAAGGTAGAGGTCCATTTGAGACTGCTAAAAATATCGACATCTTCTAAGTAACATGTGATAAAATTTGTGAAATTTCATTCAAATGCGATTTTACAATGCTTTTTTAAGTAACACATTACTAGAATCTATATAAACCATGTACTTATGCGTCTAAAGTTTTTATTTATTTATTTATTTATTTTCTTTCATCAAATGAACTTACACCATACAATCTAAAATAAATCAATAATACAAACATATAAGTGAGACAAAACCCAATAACTAATCAAAAAGTTTAATATTCCCAAAGTTTCTATAAATTCCTCCAAAATGTACCACTATCCTCTCAATTCAAATATCTTTTGTTATGAAGTAGACTAGACAAACGGTAGGAGACAATAAGTGGTGGGTACGACTTTGTTTCTTGCAAAACTACATACTACGTATGTGGTAAGATCAAAAACAGGTTTGACTTCCAAATGATCCAGTCGATGGAGCTCTTAATTCCTCTTTTGGAGATCCAAAGCAATGAAAGAAGTTGGGCTTGAGTAAAGATGTATTTATTACGGACCGAGCTTAGAGACATTAAATCCGCGTGAACAAATCTATTACGCCATAACCAAATCTCTATAATAAGGACATATATATGATGATTCTTTGAGTGTCAAAACCAAATAATTCTTTTTTACAAAAAAAGTGAAGTATGGTTCGGTCGTGTTACATTTGTTGGTTTAAAATTTGTTTTTGATAACCAACCAATGTAAATGTACAAAAAGATATATATATTTAAATGATAAGTACTTAAAAGAATGTAACTAAATTTAAACATTTACACAAAGGTAGAGGTCCATTTGAGACTGCTAAAAATATCGACATCTTCTAAGTAACATGTGATAAAATTTGTGAAATTTCATTCAAATGCGATTTTACAATGCTTTTTTAAGTAACACATTACTAGAATCTATATAAACCATGTACTTATGCGTCTAAAGTTTTTATTTATTTATTTATTTATTTTCTTTCATCAAATGAACTTACACCATACAATCTAAAATAAATCAATAATACAAACATATAAGTGAGACAAAACCCAATAACTAATCAAAAAGTTTAATATTCCCAAAGTTTCTATAAATTCCTCCAAAATGTACCACTATCCTCTCAATTCAAATATCTTTTGTTATGAAGTAGACTAGACAAACGGTAGGAGACAATAAGTGGTGGGTACGACTTTGTTTCTTGCAAAACTACATACTACGTATGTGGTAAGATCAAAAACAGGTTTGACTTCCAAATGATCCAGTCGATGGAGCTCTTAATTCCTCTTTTGGAGATCCAAAGCAATGAAAGAAGTTGGGCTTGAGTAAAGATGTATTTATTACGGACCGAGCTTAGAGACATTAAATCCGCGTGAACAAATCTATTACGCCATAACCAAATCTCTATAATAAGGACATATATATGATGATTCTTTGAGTGTCAAAACCAAATAATTCTTTTTTACAAAAAAAGTGAAGTATGGTTCGGTCGTGTTACATTTGTTGGTTTAAAATTTGTTTTTGATAACCAACCAATGTAAATGTACAAAAAGATATATATATTTAAATGATAAGTACTTAAAAGAATGTAACTAAATTTAAACATTTACACAAAGGTAGAGGTCCATTTGAGACTGCTAAAAATATCGACATCTTCTAAGTAACATGTGATAAAATTTGTGAAATTTCATTCAAATGCGATTTTACAATGCTTTTTTAAGTAACACATTACTAGAATCTATATAAACCATGTACTTATGCGTCTAAAGTTTTTATTTATTTATTTATTTATTTTCTTTCATCAAATGAACTTACACCATACAATCTAAAATGAATCAATAATACAAACATATAAGTGAGACAAAACCCAATAACTAATCAAAAAGTTTAATATTCCCAAAGTTTCTATAAATTCCTCCAAAATGTACCACTATCATCTCAATTCAAATATCTTTTGTTATGAAGTAGACTAGACAAACGGTAGGAGACAATAAGTGGTGGGTACGACTTTGTTTCTTGCAAAACTTACATATATGTGGTAAGCCCAATAATGTAACACTATAGCCAACAACAACATTCACATTCTCTTAAACCACTCAAAGATAGAAAGTCAAATAAAAATAAAAATACACTACTTGAAACATTTAAGAGAACGCATCGGTTAGCGGTTATCGTTTAGAATTGAAAAGCTCGTTTGACAACAAACGGTACCTTTTTAAACGCTACTTGAAGAAAGGCTTAACGTGAACATTTAGCTCTTTCATCATTACTCTTTTTAAATTACATATAAAACTATGTTGCTGAACACTTTTATAGAACAAACAACTATTGTTAAGCGTGCTACTGCTAAATGTTACTACTATTAGTCGTGGTAAACGTAGCCTTAATGGTTCTAAAATGTACATTTCGAAAGAAATATTTTTGAGTTATAATTGAAAAACTAAACTAACAGTGAGACGTGTTAAATGAGGAGAAAGAAACTTGACACATAGCGTTTTAATCACTTAATCTTGAATGACGCAAGATGAAAACGCGTTTATATAATATTGGTTTTTGTTCGAAGAGAAAATAGAGTTTGCAAAGAAAAGAAAAAAAAAATACAAAAGATGTGTTTTGTTGTTCTTTTTTTTGTTATCTATACTACATTATAAAGTATTTGACAAAAAAAAAGTCTTAAAATTTTAAGACATAAATCATTACTATAAAACGAAAATTAGAAAATTAATGTAAAATTTGAAAATTTAAGTCTCATTTAAACTATATAGTTTCTCCTTCAAATAACGCTATATTTTAATAGAATTGTTTATAAGAAAAACTCACTAAACTTATAACCAATAATTTAATGTTAATATTTGAAAAATAAAGTTGTTATTTGTTTACAATATTAATAATTTAGACGTTTTATTTTTGAAAAACATATATCTACTACGTTATAAAATATTTGGGACATGCTAAATAAGGAAGGTTTAAAATGAAAAACATTTGCTAAAAAAAAAAAAAAAATCGATTTGAACATAATTTTTACTTTTCTTGTCTTGTACAAAATAATTTATAATAGAAAACAAAAACGTTTTCATCACCGAAGTGACTGAACACTATAAACATTATTTGATAAGTATTTGAATATCATCGTAAAAAACAAAAAGAATAATTGTTTGGAGACAATGCGCTCTCCCTACGGCGCCATTTCTGCCCTTAAAATATGGGATTAGCGCCCCTCCTAACTTCATTTTTCTTTGCAATTCTTAAATACCATTGTTTATTTTAATCACTAACATCCTAGGTGTTAGTTAAGTATAAAATTCTACAATTGCAAAAAGTGATAAGATTTGAAATATAGAAGATCTTAAGCTGGAGTTATTAACGTTTAAAACGAATAAGGTAAACGAATGCGGTTTAGCGGTTATTTGAGAATTTTGTAACGAGTCTTCAACTTAGATATACGTGGTTTAAGCAAAGTATCCGCGTGACTATTTCGAATTATCTACCAAATGATCAGTCTCAAGATGAAATTTGACTCTAAGCACTATAGAACACCTCGATGATGGTTCTTTTCCACTTGTGTATAAACATTGAAACCTATACATCTATATTGACTATAAATTTTAGCGTGGATTACATAAATAGTCACTATGATTTGTCAGTTTTTACAGAGTTAGTCACTTAACATTACTAGGTTAAGTCACTGAGTTTTAAATGGATACGGATCCAGTCTAATTTTGGCAGATCTCAATGACCATTTGTTTAGTTTTTGGAAATCAGGGTGACCATTTATGTAATGAAATTGGACTAGACCCGTAACCATTTGAAACCTCAATGGCTTGACCTAGAACTATAATGTTAACCACATTGTTTAAACATTAAGAAGTCGTAACAACAATAGTAATAAAAGTATAATTAATTACGTAGTATTAGTTATTAATTACTATATATATTATATGCGATCATATACTACGTCGTTTAACTGTCACTTCCACGCGATGGGCTCCCCGCTTCTTTTTTTGGCCCAGTAACTTTGGCCCTCCACTATACATACATACCCGGAATTTTCCAGATGCAGTCGAACAGTTTCCACCGCCTTTATACTTTGATAATCTCAAAGTTTCCAGATTTTTCTCAGACACAACTCTTTACATTTTGGAGTTATGGTTGTTTCTTGAGGTGTGGTTGTTGCTAACTCGAAGATAAGATGAACGACAGATTATACCAGGTGAACATTTCATGCCTTTGGGTTTAATTGTATTTGATTTTGTCGGATTTCAGATTTAGGGTTTATGGTAATAATCATACCCTGAATTGTAATCATAAAAGTTGTATGAAAAAAAAATTAGGGGTTATACTTTTTGTCTTTAGATTAGATGGATTCTAGGTTTATTTGAATGATTTATGTGTTGTATTGTTAGTTTTGCGGATGTTTATTGCTTCATTAAATGGAAAACTAAGTGAAACTTAAGATTTTGATGGTGTGAGTTATATGTTATTGTGGCTGTTCAGAGTTTGAGAATCACGTTAGCCATTGCGGTTTTCCTGCCTTTGTTATGTTTGCCCTATTAAGGGTCTTACTGTTATAGTAGAATGATAGGCTGTGATGAAAGTTGCTGAGTTTGAATGCCATCGCATCGTGAGTACCGTTTCTGTTCTTCCTCTGAAATGCTTTTTTGTTTCTGCTACTATGGATATTGATATAGTCCTTCCTGTTGTCATTTCAGTTATGGTCAACCGGGATGCCACACATTCTTCGGTGCCACATGCCAACAACAGCCGCAGGTGCATGATTGCCCAAGGGTCTTACTGTTGGATTGTCGAGTATCTGTTGAAGAAGTCGTTAGGCGTAACCTTGGTCACGAAGTTTTTGAACACTTAATTGAACCATTTTGCTCACGTAAGTAATTTAACACTTTATTTAACTACGCACCTCAATTTTTTTAGCGGTACATAACCAGCTCGAAATTGTGAATTTCAGGTGTTTATGTTGTCGATCCACCAAAACTCAGTATAAAAGCAGCGTTTCGAAACGTTTGAAAACTGAAAATGGCGGTAATCTCTTAGGAAAAGACATGCAATGTTGCCTTAACTTATATCAGAAAGAGTCTATATTTTCAATTCCATGTCACGTTGATTTCTAAATATATCGTTTCTACTGTATAATGATTGTAGTGAATTCTTTTCATGGTTGTAGGTTAAGGAGAAATTTAAGAAGCAGTCGTTAGCTTCTTTCTTTTTTTACTTACGTAAGTTTTTATATTTGATTGCTACGATGCACAGCAGCATACATATATGTCAGAAATAGCTCACAATTACTTTATAACTGAATTTGATCTTGCTCACGAATGTGTAGATACGGAGATGGTTTCCCAACAGATTATGCAGCCAGATTTTATAAGTCGTTCACAGAGGTAAATGTTTTGTTATCGACATATTTTATCCATATTTAGATAGGATATCAGTGTTAAGGTAGATTTATATTTAGATTTTCATTAAATTTATATTTAGATAGGATTTTCATTAAATTTATAAGTGAATATAAAAGGTTATCACCTGATAAGCTTTGTCGGTATGTCTGTATTTTTTATTTTCATTAACCTTTTATCAGCTTTGGCGGGGCGTCGTTTCATGCCATTGATAATTGTAGTATTTTTTTATGCATACTTTGCATCTTCCTAAAGTGAATACCATTCTTATGTTATCAAATTTATATTACCTCAAATAAATTACATTACCGTTTGTCAAGAAAGAGAAACGCACCCCTTTGGATCCAAATGATGCATCACAATCCTCCCGTTATGGTTTAGGGTGGTTGTTTTCTTTTGTTCGTGGGTGTGCGGATGAATTTATTTTCCCAGCTTATCAACTTATTTGATTTTTCTTATTGCTTTGGATACTTTTGTTGATTTGGGGCGTTTGGTTGTTTTGTTAGGGGGTATTCGGATGAACATATCTTGGCACCTTATGAGCTTATTTGATTTTGCTTATGCCTTATTCCTGTGTTCCTGTGTTTCATTTGGTTCATGTATTGATTTACTGTTTTATCTTCAACAAATCAAAATGAATAATATTGTCTTACTAATAATATGTGTTTTTGGTTAAACGAATCAGTAGGTTTCACTTATATATAATGAACTTGGAAGTTTAATTACTACTGTTATATATCCTTATAACTTTTCACAATTATCAGGCTTTATACAGAAGATTATTTTGTGAATGAGATGTCTGCACATGGGATTCCTGAGATGCAGAGATCAAACCTTGAATCTAGCGTGATTCAGGTATACCACATGTACATTATGATAGATTATATTGAATCTGTGTCGTGTAGCTTCATTTATAGATTGTTTATATTCTAATAAGTAAATAATTACTTTTCAAAATCAATATGGATATCCGTTAAGGGGCAGAAACAGCTGGAAGAAGCCAAACTGAGATTTGCAGCTGAGGTGTGTTACCGCAAATTTTCTTTGGTTTTGTCCATGAATCTATTAGCGAAATGTTTGATATGTAACGGGTCAAAAAAAAAAAAAATGCCCAAACTTAGACCCATTAACATATACAGATGTCAACGGGCCTTATTACATGACCTTACCTCCTTAACCTGTTTGCAAACCTATTCGAGTTTATTTTGCAGGGTGTTTGTTCTTTTGTCTCGCTGCATTTGGTACTGCTTCAAGATTTACAACCTGAGCCTTATTTGTCGCAATTCTGATATACACCAACCTAGCGGCTCTGTTGGTTGGAACAAATTGTTTGCAGGTATGCTGCTGTAAAATGTTTTGTGCGACGGCCATTTTGTATTGCTTCTACATTTAGAAATAAAGTACTATGTTTGGAATTTGCTTATAGTCCTTTGAACTTGGAAACGTGAATTTTAAAAAAGTGTACCTACTGCCGAATATGGGTGTAATTTGAATGACCGTGTGCTTTCTGAACAATGCTGCAGGTATTCCCAGGAACCTTGCACTAACCAAAGCGACCGCTGTTGATTATCGCTGCAGAAACCAAATGGCGAAAAAGGCTACAACAACCCAATTGGACGGCTGTAAGTCCAAGTGAGAGAGGGATGTGCACAGGACTAGCCGTTTGCGGGAAAATGCAGCCGCTGAATTGCTCTTAAAGATATTCCAATGTTGTAAGTCTATATTCTTCTTGCCCCTTTACTCTCAATTTAAGATACATGTCATTTTCATTTAATGTTTGATCGACTATTTAAAAAAAGTATACTAAATTTACCCTTAGTCATCAGTTTTCCTTTTTCATATTATTGTACAACTTTCTAATCAATTTGTGGATACACAAAGAAGTGAATTTTATAGGGGCTTTTTTTTTTTTTTTTTTTTTTTTTTTTTTTTTTTTTTTTTTTTTTTTTTTAATATTGGGTTTAAAAAATGGTCGCAGATGGTAATGAAAGGAATCATTTTTATCAGGTTTTGGGGTTAAAGGGGTGCGGTGCAGACTTGTGGTGTCATTCAAGACTGTCATTCAGGTGGAGTGTAGTCCAGGGTTGTGGTTCAGAGGTTACGTCTCAGAGGCTTATCGTTTTCAGCAAATAAGCACTTTGTAGTCTTACTTTTACATGGTCTGTTTGAGAAAAAGGATACTGAGAGCAGTAAGATAGTCGAGATATGTGAAAGGTAAACTTTAGTGTGATTTGTGATGATTTATTACAACGGCACCTTATTTGCTTATGTTTGAATTTTTTACATGGTCTCTTTCCATATAATTGCTTATTGGTACTCAATTTGGAGTTGCAGATTTTTGTGGGAGAGATTTACTTAGTGATTAGTCCACAAGCAAGCAATGCAATGCAGGTCTATTACCACAGCCACGATCCGTAAGTGAGAGTTCAACTTCATTTTGTAACTCGGGTGCTTATACAAGTCCTGGGATACCTGATTATGGGGTTGGTAAATATAGGAGCATGGAAATACATATTGTAAATATATTTCTTATATAATATCTCACCTGCAACTATTATACAACCTTTTTTTGATCTATGTACTTATATGACTATTTGATCTTTATGATGGTTGATCAGGAGGAAAATGATCATTCTCAATATAGAGTCTGTTCAAATTAAAAGCAACAAATTATAGAAACGAGTACCTTTTTTTCCTTTTCCCTTTGTCGTATTCATATACACTATATAAAAACGCTAACTACAATGCCCCGCCGCAACGCGGCGGACCGGGGCCCGACTCGTTGTTAGTATAGATAAATAGGTAGGCTCTATTTTGTCTTGAGGGCACTTTAGTGTCATTACTCCATTAAACACAAGGGTCTTTTAGCTCACTCTTTTTTGATTTTGAAATATATCAAATTCACTTTTAAAAAGTTAATGCAACCGTTGTTTATGGATCAACAAAGTTAATATATGATACTCAATTATACTACTCGAACTTAGAACCTCTAAGCTACATTGGATAAAGACTAAGGCTACTTTGATTGTTGACTTTTGGAAGACACCAAACTTCATAATGCATCAAGTTGGGTACAAATTCTAGTGGACTAGCGAATAGGACATGTATGGATGCCAAACGTCCTCATTATCGTATATTCGAGCATTCAGCTGGATAAGCTAAAAATAGGCATCCATTGATAGCTGATTTCCCGTTGTTGCAACTACAAACACTTTACACTTAAAAGTTATATGTGTGGGTAATATATTTTGATGAAAAAATAGTTTTAATAAGCCTTAAGACCACGCGTCATCAGCTTAGGTAGTACAACATTAGTGGATCGAGCCGGAAAGATAAATGAAAGTAAATATTCGGTGGTGCAACCATCAAACGAAAAAAAAAAAACTTATGTTTGTAAATGTGTTGTAGGTATGTTTGTTTTTAAGTGGGGTGTATATAAGTATGTGTTGTAAGAGGTGTTAAGCATCATGGGTTTAGTGATGTGTTTGATGGTGGGAATGGATACTAATTTGACACAGACGTGACGGAAAAATACACCACAACACTGTTGATAGTCTAATTGAACAATAATAGAAAATCAAATATATACCATGTTGGTAATAATTCGTTACACGTCTCTAAGTATCATTTACCATCTTCAAATGAACGTACAATAAAGATCCAATTAATATTGGCGACTCATCAGCTCAACGTCTTAAAAATAATTACTTTATTTTGCTACTTCAAGTTTTCCTTAACCTTCGCATTACCTTCACTCTTTATTTCTCTTATTTTTTTTTTCTATCTTTTATCATTTATAAATAACCTAAATACGCATATCCACTTACTCCTAATAAATTACACTTTTTCTCTTTTAAACATAAATGTATAGGGTGTGTAGCGGGAAAACCCAAAGGAATAGTGCCATGTCAGCAGGAAAGTGTGAAGCACCGGCTCTCACTTTGCGGCAAAAATATTCTTTTTCCTTTTGTGGGACTTGAGTCCCGAAAGCATGAAGAGAGAGAAAAGTCATTTTGGGTAGAAAGATTGTATTTTATTGACTGTTGTGTGTGAATATTTGTGTTTTGAGTGTATTTTTAATGATAAACAAATTTCAAACGTTCTAAAGGAAAGTGAAAGAAGGTATTGAAGTGGTTGAAAGAAAGTCAAAGAAAAAAAAATAATAAAAGAGATTTTTGGTGACATTAAGATGATGTTACGAGAGAAAACTCTCAAATACACCCTCACTTTAACTTTCTCTATTTTTTCTTTTGAGATTTTCGGAAATGTAAAGCTTTTAAAAAAAGGCCTAAGAAAAAAAAAAAAAAAAAAAAATAGCAAAGGCAAGAATACAACCGAAAACAGACTCTAAAAAAGAGGCCTAAAAAAAGAAGCCAAAACTACACACCAAACAAAGCAAAACACGTAAACACCTACAAGAAAATCGCCAAAAAACACCTAGAGATACAACACAACTAAATATATAGCCCGAAGCCGACTAAAAAAAGCACCACAAAACAAGACCCATCTAGACTCATCAAATTCAACTCTTTCGAGATTAAATTCCCACAAAGGAACCAAACAAACCCATAGCTCCAGCGGATCCAAGCCCATATCACAACACTATTTAACATATCTCACACCGTACCCTCCACACGTTCTGACAAAAAATAAACACTCTCTTTCTATCACACACACTGTAACACTGCGTGCATAACATGCCACAAAAATAAAACAAATCAACAAGCTCATAATTCAACTCATTTCCCTGCTCTCATCACCTACTTATTTTGACTTTAATTCCATCACTTTCACTTTCACACACATTAACAATCTCTCAGTTACACCTGGTTCACGTCTAAACTGTGTCAAGTACGTTGTTACAAAATTGTTAAGGTACGTTTATTTAAACTTTTTGATGATTATGTAACGTTACGTATATTTGTGGTGTATATATTGCGAGATAGTTAGTTGTTTCGGTTGTGTTTGTATGCATTCAGATCATGGTGTTCATCATTTTGTTAAGTGATTAGGAAATAAAAGGGTGATGATGATAATGATGGTATTTAATGAGAACGTATATCGTTTTTTTTTCATGCATTAAAGGGCTTTAATGATGATATTAAAGTCAAATGATAGTTACTGAGAATGATGTACTGTTGATTGATTATGTACATTATACTTGGTAAATTGCTGTAACATGATCATGTTAATTAAAAGGACAATTATATACTCCAATATAGGTATGTTTTACGAAAGGGAGTTTATTTGCACGCTCTTATTTTTTATTTTTACAAATTAGGAAAACATAATATAGAGTAACAAAATACACCTCTCTACAACATATAATAGTGTGTGCAAATCAATATTGATTGTGTGCAAATCATCTTCCTTGATCAAAATAGCCGTAGTTGTTTTTGGAATAATTAGCCCTAAGTTTCTCTAATTCAAAAAATGCATTTGTGTTTTTGTTAGTAATCATGGTTTCTTAATAGACAGGGTTTGAACCCACTCCTATGTAATACTCAAACGTGGTAGAATCCTCTCTTCTAAAGAGGTTTAATTTGCGTGACTATTTCAAAATTATTTGCACCAATCAGTATTCGAGTAGTATATTTGTTGTAGATCTAACAAAGTGTTTACATATAGTTTTATAAGAGTTTGTTGAATTATGTAATGCAACTTTCTTTTGCAACTTATTCATTTTTTTATAATTTCATAAATCTACATTATTATTTCATATTTTACATCTACACATTCATATTCAATAAACAATATATACAACCATAAATGTGTGTCTAAGGGTTGAATTTGAATGTCAAAAGATAATCAGGAATGTGGCAAGGTATAAATGTATAATCCCTGAATTCACATTTATTTGTCATTTATTGTCTTTCAGTCTTTGTATCTCAAATGTCACATTTGTTTTGTTCTATTTTAGTTGATCATATTTTGTAAACATGTTTAACAAGACATAAAAACTAAATCTAACTAAAACACACAAATTTTACATGTCCAAAATGGGTGGCTTGTGTAACGAATCAAAAATGTTAATAGACTTTTTTCTGTGTGCACAATGCAGGTTATTGTTGTAGGAAGACTTGTGCACTTATAACATATTCGGCATTTTGGTGTCCCAGCGAGATTGTATCAGTTCTTTAATTATTAAGGATGGTGTTAATAAGGAATAAGCTGAATTGTTGTACATGGAACAGAGGAATCAGCAATAGCATGGACTTCGATCAGCCACCCGACAGTATGCTCCTTTCCTTCCCTTTGTTTTAAATCAACTAAAAACTGTGAATATTATCATTAGCTTACTGCTGGATCGTAATAATAAGCTTATGTCGTTTGCCCATGAAAAACGTGTTTAATCGATGTGGTAAGTTTAGTCTAAAGTTTAGCTTGGTAAATATTCTAAGTTACAGTAATTAGCAATTGATAAGCTTGAAAGAACTGTCCATTTTTTTTTTTCCTAATTAGATATATTTGATAATTTTGTACCTTTCTAGAATTTTATTAAATAGGTTAAAGAAAGTAAACCTTTTATCTATGTTCATTAAAAATGCTCCATTTGAAAAAAAGATGTATGAATGTGTACTTTTTGGTAGGACTTATGAGCTCTTTTTACCTTTTTTTCATGGTAAAAACCTTTCTCAAATAAAAATTTAATGTACCCAGGAAATTTTCACTCAATACTGTATTCAAAGTTTGACTATTTGCTAAGAATAGAAAGTTGAATAGTTTGCCATAATAAAAAGTGATAGTGTCAGATTTTACCATTGCAGAATTTACGGAAAATGGCAGGATTCTTGTTTATGATTTAAAATTTGACTGAGACAAAAATCAAGAAAAGAATGGTAGACTTTATGGCGTTATGGTATATTGTGTGACATGTACAGTACCAAACATCCCAACTAATTTCATAAATGATAGTGGGGACATATAAGTTATTTTTAGCTCCTAGGAGGAAATATTGCCTTTATCCTAACTACTACTTTATATAATTTTAGTAAATAATTTAAGGCATAGCTTAATTTTTGCCTATTTGCATCTTGTGGACATTTGTTGAAATAGTGGAATTGGCATATCTTGTGTTTTCAACATGGTAGGTGAAAATGTAGTAAATGAAAAGTTATGACAAAAATAAAGAGCCATAGTGCTGGAATGTCTTTTTCATTATCATAACACTTTAGGTATGCTTTATCGTCTTAAAGTGAAGATGAGAGGAATGGAATCGAACATGTTAAGGTAATAAAAACCATTGGTTACATGTTACGAGTCGAGTATTTGGTTATCAGCATTAATTTTCGCTAAGAAGACATTTTAGTAAATGATCACAAAATAGTTTTTTAAATTTGGTTTTGCTAAACAATGCCGGACAATTGTTAACAAAATAAATATGGAAAAAATCACTAATTATTGTAGTTCATTTATTGTGCATT
Source organism: Artemisia annua (assembly GCA_014162995.1). Classification (NCBI taxonomy): domain Eukaryota; kingdom Viridiplantae; phylum Streptophyta; class Magnoliopsida; order Asterales; family Asteraceae; genus Artemisia; species Artemisia annua. The sequence goes on along the minus strand of LBNU01028821.1, from coordinate 13,885 downwards.
AAATACATAATTACTTTAAATATGAAAATAATATGTTATTTAAGGTAATTTGTATGTTCATTAATTGTGCATTAAATACATAATTACTTTAAATAAAGAAATATTGTGTTATTTAATTTGGCTTAACAATTGCCCATTGGGCATTGTTTAGCAAAACCCTTTTAAATTTGTATTTTAGCAAAGTGATGTGTATGAGTAAGTTAACAAAATACCGTCAAAGTGGTCTAGTGGTTGCGCTACTGACGCTCTCACAAGATGTCTAAGAATCAAGCTTTAATAGATACACATTTGGGGTGGTCAAAGAAAGGGTAGATAAGGGTTAGAAACGACCTGAATATGGAGAAAACTCATCCGTTTACCTGTTTGCAAGAGGAAGTCAAATGTTACACAAGGGAAGTAGTAGAATATTTATAAAGTAACTTTGTTTAAGAATTTAGGCAAAGAGTTTCATGTTTGTCTAACAAGTTTGGCATCTATTATTTGTAGGTAAAAATATTGCAATATTTTCTCAAAGTCAATGTTATTGAAAGTTCGTAGCAAAAGGCCTTTAAAGGTCAATAATACAACATGAGGGAATATTTAAATGACATTTAAACTGCAAAAATAGTCAGAAACAAATAATTGTTCATCCTCTATTGATCACTAGTGCAGATCCAAAACTTCAACAGATAATAATGCATTAAAAATCGTACTGTTATATAAAAACATAGATCTACAACTACTCTGGATCCAACAGCTTAATAAGAGACTTATTAAAAATATAAGATCAAGTTTTATTTATTTATGCAAACAATATGTCTAGCTAGCATTAAAATGCTCAAATTCAACATGATATTACTATATTGAATGCACGTTGTATGAATCATCATAGAATAGATGTCTTGGATTATGCATTTTCATTCTTGAAAAAGATGCAGCATGGCTACCGAAAGTATTTTATACAAAAAATAGTTGTGAAGTGTGATGGATCGAAATGAAACCATAAATTTTATATGTTTTTTCTGGTTTTATTACCTATAAGTTTATTTTAGTTTAATGACGAACTCAAATCCGATTAGGCGATTAAGTAAATACATAAAAAATCTTGGATCTTGTAACTACTTGCCATTTATAAAGAAACACCATACATGACTACTTATCTTGACGACCTTTGGCTCATATTTGGTTCTCGTAAGCAGAACATTCAAACTATATCACTTAAAGTTCCTAAGATGTCACATGGATCCATCTGTACGTTAATATTCGATTACATGTGAATAATTTGATGAACTCCTAGATAAAAACTTGTTTAATTAGGGACGCTTATGTAGTAATGCAACTGTGTATCAGTATTTTGTCATGAATAAAGGAACTATCTGGATCGGAAATAGGAATACTTGAAAGGAAGTTCAGACACATCAATGTTAGATCTCGGAATAAAGAATATAAATTTAACGAACGGCTTATCTCTCTTTTTTTTTAAATCATTAAAAACTTAGATGTATTGAATTTGCATATCTCATGAAGATGAAATTTGTTCAGGAATTATGACTTACAACGGGCTTGAGAGCTGCATTCAAAATGCGAACTCTTATGAGGATGAAAGTAGTAGTCCAAGCAAAGGAGACGGATGCCCAACTGACTCACCAGATGAAGATATTTCAAGCTGTTGTTCTAGCAATAATCCTTCATCTTCATTTTTTTCTCAATGGAGTATGATGAAAAGAGACGAACACGGGTTGGATGAATGGGAATACTCAGAGAGCCCAAAAAAGTTCAGCCCCAATGAGAATCCATCGTATACAATTAATCACTCAGATGTGGAGGTAATGAAAGAAAAATTTGCAAAACTTTTGTTGGGTGAAGATACTACTGGAGGCCGAAATGGAGTCTCCGCTGCTTTGGCTTTGTCCAATGCCATAACAAATCTAGCTGGTACCTTCTCTACCATGAAGTGTTTGGATAACATTTTTTACTTCGGATTTTCTAATTATTTAGGGTCCAATAATTTACTTAAGATAATATTATCTCTGATGGATAGGAACCGTTTTCGGAGAGCTATGGAAACTTGAGCCTCTGGCGGAGGAGAAAAAGAACAAGTGGAGAAGAGAGATGGACTGGTTGCTTTCTCCAACCAACTATATGGTTCAGTTAATTCCTGCTAAGCAATGTGGTGCTGACGGAAGGACATTAGAGGCATCTTCTTGTTCCCTTCTCGACTCTATAGAAACCCTTTTCACGTATAAATTTTAGTAACTTTGTATTTTTGTTTCACAGATTATGACACCAAAAGCTCGTGGAGACGTTCATCTGAACCTCCCAGCTCTGCGAAAGTTAGACTCTATGCTTCTTGTAGGTGACTTCTTCACTCATTATAGTCAACTGAATCAAATTCAGCTGTTTGTCTAAAGGCATTGAGTGTGCATAACTATACTAACAGGAAACCTTGGATTCAATGACTGAGACGGAGTTTTGGTATGAGGAAGGGGGTAGTCGAGCTGAAGGAAGAAGTAGCAACCTTAAGCAAAGTAAAAGATGGTGGCTTCCGACACCACAAGTGCCCATAGGTGGTCTATCTGATGGTGAAAGGAAAAAATTGCTTAATCAGGCTAAATTGGTTCATCAAATTTTCAAGGCTGCTAAAACAATCAATGAGACTATCTTGCTTGAAATGCCAGTACCCAAGATCATTGGTGAGGCACTTCCCAAGGTAAGCCATCCATCTTTTTACTAATGTTCTTATAACTACTAACTATATTAACAATTAAAAATAAATTGTTGTGGACTTTAGACCCATTTGAGATAAAACATAACGCCAAGCTAGTGACCCATTCAGTAAATGAGTTGAAATTGCCACTTATTACCCGATATATTTTACACCTATTCCGATGCATGCTAATGAGTTGTTTTCAATTCTACAGTCAGGGAAGGCAAGCCTCGGTGAGGATCTATATAGGATAGTAAACAGACTCTCCTCACCAGCTTCTGTTATGCTCAACACCATGAGTTTAAAGTCTGAAAACAGCGCACTGGATGCCATTAACAGACTGGAAACAGCTATACATGCATGGAAAAAGAAGATTGAGCAACTTGACCATGGTCAATCTCCAGCAAGAACATCATGGTCATTCAAAGATCCGGTTTCTGAACTTGACAAACTGGAGTTGTTAATAAGCCGAGCCGAAGATCTTTCACGCGAAATCAAGATCAGATATCCAAACCTTCCTCAAAAGTTTCTTGATGTCATGAAAATACAATATGGCAAGGTGAGTAAACCTCTAATATGGTACACTTGCCTGATATTAAACATCAAATTCCTTGCCACATTAGTTGGGTCAGTGAAACATTAGGCAAGACTGCAAGACCCTAGTGCAGCTTGGACTAAACAGCTCGGATATTTTGAATGACCTTATATGAGTTCACATGACAATATTTGTCACTTCGATTAATATTTTTAAAATTAGCCGTGATTGTTATAGAGAACATCTACATGTTAAAGCCCTATTGACAAGAAATCAACTTGTGCTAATCTTTAATTATTACAGGATGTCGCCCATGCGATCTTAGAAGCTTATTCTCGTGTTCTCGGGAACCTAGCATTCAGCATACTAACAAGAATTGGAGACGTCTCTCAAGAAGACATTTTAAGCGATCCCGATTCACCAATGGCAACAAATAGCCTTCCGGGGGCAAATATCCCTGGGATCTCAGGTATATCCAGTTCAAATACAAAGACGAAACACATAATGATTGATAAAATGGATGACATGGAGGGGAAGTCCAGTTTGTTAAAAACTGAAGAGGCTTCTCATACAGGATTATTAAGTGATGAGCCGAGTATAAGATCAGCAACAACAACACCTAGTAGAAGCTCCGGATGTTGTCTTGGAAAAGAGGCTTATTTTTCAACGCCTACAGATTCCCCTTGATCTCGATAACATCAAAGTAATATTAGTTGTAAATTATATTATGATTTTAGTAAAATACAGAAGTATGGTCTGGTGCAGTATGAATGTAAATGTATTGAAACATTTAACTTCTAAAACGAACACTTGAGACTCTTACCAATCCTTTGCACTTTCTTTTCTGTTAAAAATTGAAATGAAAGTATAGTCTGAGAACAAACCTAATTGTGTTTACAATTTTTTGCCCTCAATCGCCTACATGGGTCTAAACTCAATTCCTTGCATGACAACACAAATAAACGACAATTGATCGGTTGAGCCAAATTAAGATCACAGGATTCATTTATGTAGAGCCTTCTACTAATTGGGGTTGTTGGTGAACTGATCAACCTCTTGTTGAGGACCATCATAAACAGACATACCAACAATCTTTCCAATCAGCCGGATTTCCAAACCTAAATTTGGCACGACCCTTATATCTCTATCGGTTTGCTCCGAATTTCAACAATCTTTTTTGAGACCACAAAAACTACTATATTCGGTGCATTCTCCTAGACAGACCAACAGGATTCAGATAAACAAGCAGGTTGATCAATCCTACGATGTCCCAATCTTTTTCTTAATTTATAATTACTTTTCTGTTAGGATTAATGTTACATATCTAAAAATGAGAGTAGGAGACTAGACTGTACAAAATATAACAGTAAAGATATCGAGTTTACTATGGATTTCATCACAAAAAGTAATGTGGAGACAGAGTTAATGACATTTACACTTGAGTCTTGCCCCAATCATGAAAAAGAGAATCTATGTTGGTCTAAGCTCACTGCATTGTATAATAAGCCCACTAAGATCCTTGTTACCAGGATCCTACTCTAGTCTACTTCATAACAAAAGATATTTGAATTGAGAGGATAGTGGTAGATTTTGGAGGAATTTATAGAAACTTTGGGAATATTAAACTTTTTGATTAGTTATTGGGTTTTGTCTCACTTATATGTTTGTATTATTGATTCATTTTAGATTGCATGGAGTACGTTCATTTGAAATAGTAGAGAGAGAGAGGATCCTACCCATAGATGCATAGAAATCGTGTTGGTATTAGCTGGAGTTTGAAACTCCCATATGTTTACTTCCATCCAACTGGCGTTTCTTTGTTGTGGAACGGCATTTAGTTTGGGTCTATTCACTGGGTTGTGAGGGATTTGATCAAGCATTTCTCTAATAACTGGGGTGTCTAGAGGACTTGCTAAATAGGATAAGCAGCTTTGCGACCATTACAATTTACAATTTCCCGAGGAGCTTCAAATATGGATTGGTCTTGTGGTAATTTGTAGACAAGGTAAACTCCATATGATGTTTCTGGTGATACTGCAAAAAACAATTTATCGTTATTTGATTAAATCGTATGCTGAGCCAGAATTGTTTGACCAACCCAACCCACACATTTTCTCTCTCAAGGAGACGTCTCTCAAGCAGCAGCAGCAAACCCAATCCCGTCGGAGCAGGGTAAGGGTGAAATGTAGACAGATCCTACCCCTACCACCAGGATAAACCCGGCAGTAGAGAGACTACTTCCAGGTGGACCTCCGGCCAGTTGTAACTGTGCAGTTGAGAGAAGTACAAGAAAAAAGAGCACGAAAGTGCAAAAACAAACATACAACGAGAAACAAGCAAATAAGCAAAACAAGCAAACAAGCAATAAACGAAAATCATCATAAAAAAACTAAGGGAAAAAGGACAAACAAACAAACAAAAAGCATAAGCCACAGGAGAACACATACAAAAAACGGACAAAAGGCAAAAAGAAAGCGCTAGAGAAGGGGGCAAAAGCATAGACAAAAGAGCATAAAAGCAAGAAAGCAAATGGGCAAGGGCACAAAAGGAAAAAAAGCACTTAACTTCCATCTATCCCCCAATGTCAAATAAAATATAGTATGGGAGACAATAAAATAAAGTATGTGTTTCGAGTTTATATTCGCACAATGGTTGCTTCTATATTAATATATACAAAGATCCAAAAATTTGGTTGAAGCTAAGTTTAGTTTACATTTACTGAATCTCCGCACTTAACTTACTAGTTGATGCTACTAAACCAGTCTGCTATGGTTCTGGCAAGAATTTTTGTCTCGTTTAGCGAAAGGGTCTTGAGTCCTTGTGCAATCGCATCTGCTGGAGTGTATATATCACCTACTTGCAATTTTGGGTCCTGGTCATGCAGAAAAGGGCAAATAATTGGTTCACCATAACAATAGTACCTCAAAGTACATAAAACAGTATTACTCAAATATATGACTATTTTCATAGTTACTAGAGGTGGCTATTTCAACCCATTAACTTATAATCGGGTCTATTTGGGTTATGATTTATCCCTAATGGGTCCAACAAAGAATTTTAGCTAAGAAAACATGACAAATGGGTGGAATGTTGTTGAGAGTCACCCAAAGTATATTTTGTGATGCTTGTAATCTCCTAAAGCGTTTTAATCATATTTAACATAATGGACAAATATGTTTGTAAGTCAAGTGGTCAACCCAAACTCACCTGACCTGTTTCAGCCTGTACTAAGAACAACCTATTTTAACCTAACATGGCCACTTTTGCACCTCTATTATTTACTAGTATATATGGTTGATTAGCTTCATGTTCCACATGATATATTTGATAAAAAAAAGTTTGTGAATATGGCCAGGAGTCATGGGGAATTTCTCTACCTCAGCTAGCCTAAATATGTTGAAATGTTCACGTGTAGCAAATATATCACACAAAAACAAATAGCAAATACATACCTGGATGCATGGTGTGATATGATTACCACTCAATGAAGCAATGTCCAGTGTTCCACCAATAGCTTTTACACGAGGCCTCAAAGTTTCCTCAAGGAGATCTGTCTCATCAATGGCATCAGTATTGAACTTCACCTGCAACAAACAAGTATCGATCATATAAATCAACACAGGAAACACTAAAAGATGTTTCAAATTTAGTTATAGCCTTTCGGGAGCACAAAATTACCAGGAGGGTTTTCGGGACATTATATGAATTCTTGCAACATTCTCGGTTTTCAGTTGGTGTTGGTTTGAATTCTGATATTCCTTGAGCAACCTGATATAACCAAAATACGTCTAATAAGCACATAGAAAATAGCCGGCGTCAATAAGGAACGACAAAAGCAGAGTAAAAAATGGTTGTGATGCAGCATTGACTTAACATTTTAAAAACTAATCTATTAAAAGTCTAATGTTGCTAAACCACAGAGAATTACCTGATTGAAAACCGATGGTAGCTGATCAACAAATTTGTTCAATGAGACCCTAGTTTCAGGATCATAATCAGGTGCCATTGTTTCAGCTGTATCAAGGAGTGCTTTCCAGGCATCTGCATAGAATGGATAGACAGAGAACAAACAAAATGAGACGTGATTACCAAGGCAGTATAAAACATATCGGTGATAAAAAAAAAAAAAAAAAAAAAAAAAAAAAAAAAAAAAAAAAAAAAAAAAAAAAAAACAAAATATTTGGTAAGATCCAATTAACCTGCAGCACTCTTAGCCATGGAGGATACAGGAGAAGCTTCCACCATAGGCATCATTTGGCTTACTAGAGGACCCAACTACGAAAGTGACAAAGAAACACGATAATATTAAGAAACTACAGTATCATTTTCATAAATAACTCTGTTTATAACTGAACCAGTCACATTACCTGCTCGAAGTAGGGTACTGCCTCTGTTGCGGGCCTGTTGTTGTAAGATATTATGGCATTCGCCTTCCACAACAGAAAAGATATTATTCAATATCACTACATGTAAATATATTTTGAAACAAATTACTTAAAAGCACATCATGTTCTACAAAAGAACAGATAGAGACATGAAACAAACCTTTGGTAGCTTATCCGAAAAATAGCTTCCAGCGAGTACTTGGAGTAGGGCACCATTACTGCATATTTTTTGAAAATGTCATAGGAATTAGTACTTTATTTCCCATTTATTGGATAAGACACCCTCTTTAGGATGATAAAATATGCGCACCTGTGACCAACAGAATAAAGAGGAAGATCAGCAAGCTCAGCTGCTAGCAGGCCATCACTCGGTAATCCATATGTTAACACTGAATTCAAGCAGGAATGAAACCTCTCAAAAACTTCTCTAGCAGCTTGTGAGTGATCAAACGTCACGTCATATGGTACAACTATAATGAGATAGCCTTCATTTGCCAACAGCCCAAGTAGATAGCTGCATACATATATCAAAGTTTACAGGATGCAAGTTAATCTACAAAAATAACTTGCAATAAATTGCAACATGTTCTTTTGCTCTTAAACAAAAACAATGCGAAAAGTTTACAGGAAGTACAACCGACCTATATGTAACCTCAGGAACTGCTCCTATAAACGCACCACCAAGGAACTTAATAATGGCTTTTGGCTTCTTTCCTTTAGGCGGAGGAATAACCAAACAAGAATCAAGCCTCCTATAAATCTTATCATCATTATCCTTTTTTATCCTGTATGTGTCTCTCCCAACATACCCATTTGAAATCATCCTCAATGAGCGACCCGGAGCACCTAATTTTCTTACTTTGTCATAAGAAAACCCAAACCACCGAGGCTGTTGATGTTGCCTTTGGGTACTCAAACTCTTGAAATACACGCAGTCATGTTGTGTATATCGGGGACTAAATGAGGATGCAACTAGTTCCATTGAACCACATGTACTCGTCCCAGTAGATAGTATAGCCATTTTCACTATAGTTGAACAGTCTACAAAAGGAGCATATATTCAGTTTAATCACTTAAACACTAGACCCGTTTGTAAAAGAGATTTGCTAAAACCACATAAACTTTACAAAAAAATCTTTCACACAATGATGTGGCATGACACTCGGACCACTTATTTACTCTCTTCATTGTGTGGAAGTTTTTTTGTAAATTATGTGTGGTTCTAGCATTTCTCTTTGTATAAATACTGATATCAGTCGCGCTCGTAGTGTAGCAAGGTTTTCTTCATTCACGCAAACAAAACTATCTCGTACAACTTAAGACCAATTTAACTACTGGGCTCCGATAGGCTGATGACCAATATTCAAGTTCAAATCACTACTCTCTCCATTCTCTAATCATTTTTCATATCCAACAATAAAAAGATAATAATCTGATTTTTAAAATAGGGAAAGTTGCACGAGAATATAACTAGATTTAATGTTTAAGAAGATTTTATTTTCACCATTTGACGTAACGTACTATTTCATAAATATAAGAGTTAACCGGTTACCTGTTGTTTGGTTGACCGGTTACATTACATCATACGGTAGAAAAAAAACAAATGTTCTTTCTATCACATGGTAAAAACAAAAGTTTGTTGCACATACAATGCCATAAACGTAAAGGTTTGTTACATTTTCGTGCAATTTTCCCTATAAGCTATTAGGAGCGTGTGTAAAATATAATGCTTATGTGGCAACAAGCGTTTAGCTTATAAATTTTGTTTAAACACACCTATTCGAAACACTAAAAAAAACGTTAAGCGTCTACGTCATTTTAAACTTTATAATTACAGCTACAACTATTTTACCAAATACTTTTATAAAACAAAACTACCCTCCTAACTAGTATGTTTTGGCTTATATAGCTGGCTTATGGCTTATTTGGAATTGGGCTTATGTTTCATAAGCTCACTTTTTGTGGCTTATTTTGAAACATTCCGGCTTATATGAGTTCATTATGACATAATGAACTCCGGAAAGTTTCAAAATAAGCCACAAAAAGTGAGGTTATGAAACATAAGTCCAATTCCAAATAAGCCATAAGCCGCGGCTATATAAGGCGAAACAAACACCCCCTAAAAGGAATACTAAATGTCATAGGGCTAACATGTATAACAACTATAACAAAATTATCGAAAACACATAAATAACTAACTAACAACAACAACAAATAGAAAGCTAGAGTCACACTATTAACTAGATTTCACTGTTTACTTTATATTCAGTTATAATAAGCACTAATTATGGGAAATTAGTGTTGAAATATATATACTAAAACATTAACGCATGTGTAACTATACTCAACAGTGTATACATATAATTGAACAGCAGGTGAATATAATTGATAACAAAGTCAACTGTGTTTGGTCAAAGTATAATTTGTTTGAATTTGGAGATGAGAAACTGAAATTGTGATTAAATATGAGAGAAAGATTGTTGTTACCTCACAGTCAGTGTGTGTGTGTGGGTGTGGGGGTGTAGCACTCGAGAGCTTGTATACATGAACGAGACACGGAGGCACTTTTATATATAACTAGAAAAATTACTATTTGTGTAACTAATAATATTTGGAAAAAGGTATAACTGTATAACACTTAAAATCAATCTGAATTTTGTGTCCTTAACTTTACTACTTATAATACCCGTGCACGCACGAGGTTTTTTCAGAAAAATTGAATTATATAGTATTATCGTTTAAAAACAGAAAATCTTATGTATATTTTAAAAAGTTAGAGCATCAACATGTGCGAAAGTAAGAAAAATAGTTAGCAGAAAATTGTAAATATAACTGTGGCAGCGACCTTGTATTGGATTCTTGAGTGTGTCTGCTTATAATGTTATTGGGTCAAAGGTTCTTTGATCACATGAGTTTACACATAAATCAAATTTTTTTAAAAAATTTTGTTTACTATATGGACATCTAAGCCACAAAAAGTGAGCTTATGAAACATAAGTCCAATTCCAAATAAGGCATAAGCCGGCTATATAAGGCGAAACAAAACCCCCTAAAAGGAATACTAAATGTCATAGGCTAACTTATATAATACCTATAACAAATTTATCAAAAACGCATAACTAACAACAACAACAACAAACAGAAAGCTAGAGTCACAAACAAGTTTGACCTCGAAAGTCAAACTTTACACTATGAACTAGATTACACTGTTTACTTTATACTCACTTATAATAAGCATTAAATAATGGGAAATTAATATACTAAAACATATAAGCATGTCAACAGTGTATACATATATAATTGAACAGCAGGTGAATTATATGCTACAGATTGATAACAAAGTCAACTGTTTGGTCAAAGTATAATTCAGTTTGAATTTGGAAATGAGAAACTGAAAGTGTGATTAAATATGAGAGAAAGATTGTTGTTACCTCACAGTCAGTGTGTGTGTGGGGGTGTGTGTAGCACTCGAGAGCTTGTATACATGAACGAGACACGGAGGCACTATTATGATATAAATTGAAAAATGATTCTCTTACTACTATTTGTGTAACTAGTAATATTTGGCAAAATATCACACTTAAAATTTATCTGAATTTTACTTAGTCAACTTTATTTTTCTTAATTTAAAGTATTCGAGTTATTTTTTTAACAATGTTAGGTTTTTTTTTGATTTTTTAAAAAATGTTTTTGGTCATTTTCAACTGAATTGGTTAATTAATATGATGTATTGTTATAATTGAGTATATAAAGGTCATTTCGGCTAAAACTATGACCGGTAATCGCTTTTGAAAAGTCGAAAAAACCTTACATTGCACAAAAAAATAACTTCGATACCTAAAATTGGAGGGAAAAATAATTGAGTACTTAAAATTCGAATCGATTTAAAGTTTGAAACTTTTTTTTGGGCAATTTGGCCTAAATTGGTTAATGTAGAAATAATAATAATAATAATAATAATAATAATAATAATAATAATAATAATAATAATAATTGGTGAGAAATTGAAGAAAGAAAATATATAATACACTTTGTCAAATTATTAATGGATTATGCATGTATTTAAACATGTGTTTTAGGTATAAATAACATTGCTCAAGATTTTAATTACAAAATCTTTTTTAACCATAGTTTTGCCGACTAATCCACAAAGTTTCAAACCTGATAAACCCCTTTTTGAGAAAGTTACCTCACAGTGTGTGTAGGTGTAGCACTTGAGAGCTTGTATACATGAGCGAGACACAAAGACAAGTATTATTTACAATTTTAAAAGAACTGAAAGTAAGCTTAATTTTTATTTTAGAAGAAAACCTTTTATTGCAAAATCAACCAAATTAGCCTTTCTACTTAGTCTCCTTTCTTTGTTCCTTCTGTTAAGTGATACTTGAAAATACAACTTTTTTGTTTCACTACATTTTCTTTATTTTTCATTCTTTAAGTGATACTCGAAAACACAGTGTAATTGAAGTCCCCCAATATAGTCACAAATCTTTTTACTACTAATTTACCACTAAATGGTTTTAGTTTGCAAGTTTAGGCATATAACATGATTTCCAAGATGACTTGTTTAAATTAAATTGCTTGTAGACGAGGATGTGCAAGAGTCAAGTTATTCATGAGCTACTTGGAGTTAGTTTGGTAAAAGTTTGAAATAAATATGAAAAACGAGCTCACACTCACGTTGAGCTCGAGCTTAAGCTTAATATCAAAAGCTTGATTAGGCTCGGAACCTAGTCGAGCATTAAAAATATATATGTATATGTGATACGCTCACATATGATTGTAGATGTACTTATGTAGATTTATGTAAAAACAAGATAAAAGCTAGAGCATGGTGTGTTTAACAAGCTGGCCTAGAATTGAGCATACTTCATATAAGCTCATCATAGAAATATAAATAAAGCCCAAACTTGTGAAATAACAACAGGATATTAACTTTGGAAGCTCGAGCTTAACTTTATTACAACACAATATTAACGTACGTTTGATCAAATGACTAGTTTGCAAAACGCCAACCACCAATCACATAGACGGCTAATGTAAGTTTTTAAGTTTAAGAACAAAATATGTCATTGTATGTATACTATAAGGACGACCTTTTTTGTGCGTGTGTGCATATAAACTTCCATGTTACTTTATTAAAAAGATCATACGATATATAGTTAATACGTAGTAATAAGCACACCCATCCTCACTTTGCAATGCCTCCTTATGCCTGTATACTATACAGTACCAGTGTTGTCATCGATTTGAATGTGCCAAGTTAGTAGACTGGAAAACCAGCTAATGTTTGATTTTGATATGTATTTATCTCTTAATCTAAAAAATAAACACATTCGTTGATCCATAAAAGACACATCCAAAAGTTCAGGAACTGGAAAAGAGGATACCCACACGATGCTTAAAGGACGATGAGAACCTGTTCATAAGCATGGCGATAAATACCTTTCACCGGCATACTTCATACTTGCAAGATCGACCCCATGAACTTAATTAATCACAACAGGAATAATAATGTACTACTTTCACATACAAAGAAACTGAGGATGGGGGAAGGGTGTAAGCAACTGAAATCTGGAAGGAACTTTACATGACTAGCGAATCTAACATTCGAGTAAATGTAGCAATATACTAACGGAGACATATACTAATACTACTACAGATATACTGAAGGACAGGACCACTATGTCAATGTGCTACAAGTCTGTAACATCAGTGGACTCATCTTGATGTATCAGGAAGCTTGGTCTTGCAACTTAAACAATAGAAGAAATCTCCTTAAATTACTATACAACAACAGGAAAAATGAGACCACATAGAGGCTAAGTGCTGAATTCACTTGACAAGAAGCTTTCCAAGTTGACATAACTCCACAAGTATAACACTCTTCATCGCTATTAGTCAAAAAAGTTACTGCAGTATCTCAGCAATACAGCAATAGAAACTTCTATTTGCACATTTATAAACAGATACAGCATCAACTATTTGTAACGCGTAAAAGCCAGAGAACAAAAAAGAATAAGACTGAATCATTACTAAAACATTCTGTGAACATCAACAAATTAAACTTCAACAAGACCATAATTTAATCGTTCTTTTAACTTCACGTATACAAACTACAAACTACAAGTCAAAACTACATCAGAAACATGTACACTTCACTTCATATTCCATATCAGCGCGAATACAATAAACACACGACAACAACAACTAAGCAACCAAATCAATTCAATTCAAACCATAACTCCCTCGTCCCAACGCCTCACCACTCCCACTACC
>LBNU01028813.1:0-10849 GCA_014162995.1 Artemisia annua | reverse complement strand
TTTTTTTTTTTTTTTTTTTTGGTGCATATGTGTTTTTTTTAATATTATAAATTTATATGTGTCTCTTGCGTACATTATTTAGTATATCAAACTTGTTTTGCTTATAATGGTAATTTCGCATATGTTTCTCGTATATCGTCTTTAATCCTTGACATTTATAATCAAAAATATAAACAAATACATGTAATCTACAAATTTATAACAAACTAAAAACATGAATAGTATACACAAAAAGTAAAAATTGATATCGCAATTGAAATACAAATGTAACTTGTTAAATATAGATGTACCCATCATTCAACAACATCTATGCACTCTTCCAAAAAGCATACGTGCACGCTTCACTTTTCCCATCAAATTTATTAAAACATAGATGCACCATGCACTTGCATCTTTACATCTTTATCATAATCAACCTTTCTTCATAAATGATGTACTTGCCGAAAACACATGTGTATTGGTCCAATGTTTATCAATACCTGAAATTACAAAAAATTATTATTATTTTTATTATGAACACTTGCAAACACATATGCACAATCTAAACACATACGCACAAGTTAAAACATATATGCATACATATTTCTTTGAAGTCATATCAACCTTAAAACACATATGCACACTATTTTCTCTGATTTTATACAAACCACAAAACAAATATAAATTCACAAAATACTAGATTTACTAGCATTTTCGTCTGGTTTTCACGTTTTTGTCTGTTTTTACACGTTTTCATCCGGTTTTACACGTTTTCGTCCGTTTTACGCGTTTTCATTTGTTTCTACACGTTTTCGGTCGTTTTTGCACATTTTCATCAATTTTTACATGTTTTCGTCTGTTTCGCACGTTTGGGTCCGTTTTTGCATGTCTTCGTCCGTTTTTACATATTTTCGTTCGTTTTTACACTTTTTCGTCCATTTTAACACGTTTTCATTTGTTTTTACGCGTAAAAATGGATGAAAACGTGTAAAACAAGCGAAAACTTGTAAAAACGAATGAAAACGTGAAAAAATAGACTAGAAGTTGTAAAAACAGATGAAAGCGTGTGAAAACAAATGAAAACGGACGAAAACATGCAAAAAACGGACAAAAAAACGTCTACAAAGAATGAAAACGTGAAAACGGACGAAAACTGACGAAAACTTGTAAAAACGGTCGAAAAGAGAACGGACGAAAACTTACAAAAACAAACGAAAATATGTAAAAACGGGTGAAAACGTGTAAAAATGGATGAAAGTTTATGAGGGTGATATTGGCGATATTTTTCACAATTTGAAAGTTGTAAATTTTAATGGTAACAATGAGCTTTTATATACCATATTGGTAAGATGTGAAAATTTGAGCAAGTACGTTGGTATTTAATGGCTTTAACCCTTTTATATATACTATTGCTTATTAAAAAAATAATTAAACTTGAATGGTTTATGTAGCCAAAACAAACCTGGTTATTAATTAAATTCACCCGATAAAAAACTATGGCCTAACTTTAGTACCCATTTCCAAAACACAACAAAACATTAAGCACCAAAAAGGCAATAAGGACTCTTTAGTCTTCACCATTAAATAAGAAGCACAACTTTACCAAACAACAAAAACCAAAATCAAATAAAGCGCATCCGTAGGACAAGCTAACTCCGAATTAGGTCAACCAGTCTTCATTTTCCGAATTATGTCATGTTCAGTTTCGGTATGCAACAACTGAGTTCCTCTAGCAATTCCTATTGTCATTCCCATTCTGCGTGGCCATTTCAAGAAATATTTTTTCCTCTAATCAGTTACAAACCCAAAAGCAATATCTAAGTTATTTAAACGATTGTTCAACTCTGAAAATGTTTCAAACGGATAGTTAGATCTTAAAACATCACTTCTTTAAGCAATCCCAAACACCCCCGTCGAATAAAAACGACAATAGCAGTTAAATAATTTATCAGAAACTTACCTGAAATAAAAGGAATCGCCACCACATCGACAAAACTTTGACCTTCACCCTCATTAAATGGCATAGACGTAAAGAAAGATCGATACAACTGCAAATAAGAAAAGTACTTCAACAATAAACAATCCCAAACACCCCGTAAACTGATTCTTTCTTTTATTAAAGCCATAGACCGTAATTGTTACCTCCACTCTTTTTAGTTTCATCTCCAAAACACGAAATTTAATATGTATGAACCGAATATTCTAGAATTTGGTCGAACCTGTTATCAGGGAGCAAAAAAAAATGCAAAATAAGATTTGGATAATTTCTACCAGCCGTGGGCTGCAACCATAGCGGTGGCAAATACCCGGCATAAGACACAACAAAAGACCTTAATTTTTTCATATTAGCTTATATTCCATTGCTCTTTTGGCACCTTAGTCTGACAAAAAAGAAAAGAATGCTGATTAAAACTAAAAAACCGTTAGCTTTTCCCCAATTATTTCAAGCCCACATCCCAAAAAACCCTTTCGGTACCCGGCCCATACTGTGCGACATATCTCACATCCCCTTCTTTCTCCTAGGTGACCTGTTCTGGAACTGGAAGTTCCAATCGGAGCATATAGATCCGTAAATAAGGCACGCCCACGCTTCTGATCCAGAAACAATGGCAAAAAAAAGCATTTAATGTGTGTTCTCATAATGTGGCATTCATGTGACATTGAAAACAGTTTTCTTGTAAATACCATTGAAAAATCTTTCGACGTTTTTTTGCAGCAATGCATAGGCTCAGATACAAAAAGTTCATCATCATTATAAAACTACCGCAACGTGCTGATCATCATTGCCTTAGCGGTGATATTAAAAAAAAATCCACATCAGTTTGTGGGAAAACAGTTGCGGCTGCATACCAGATATCACCCATCTGTTTGCCAAAGCTTCAGGAAAGTCCCAGTTATAAAAGGTCAGATATTATTCGTTCCTTACAACAGCGACAAATAGGGCTCATGTCTGTGGACAAAAGAGTATCCGACCTGCCATGGCTGCAAACACGATGCCCCACCAAGATACAGGTTGCTTCTACCCACCATAAGTAGCCATAAGCTGAACAAACCAACCTCATAAGCCCCATAAGCCATAAGACGCATAAGCCAAAAACCAACCTGGTAGGTTAACAAAAAATACCAGCAGGCAGGTAGAGTTTCAACCTGACACCGCTCAATGGAAAAAATACCAGCAGGCAGGCAGTTATAATAAGATGTCGTTTGAGCACGGAATCATCAAACCAAACATCATAACCAAACTACATTTAAGGAATACATGTATAAGATGCTAATTAGAAGGCTCAGAAGTCAATTCATCATAGCCTACTTTATCTAACATGCTGAAAAGGAATACATCACAGATAAAAATTCATCAACAACCCATGAACGTAGCATACCTTCCATTTCTATTTTGCACAGGTGAGGCTCAGACAAATGGCTAGAGAAAGCAGGCGTTGTTGGGAATTCTGCTAAGAGAGAATTCTGCTGACGGATACTGCTGATGGAATCTGCTGAAGAGCTAGATTCTGCTGAAGAAGTGTTTCTTCGGAAGTATAGTTTTCGCATATTATGTTTCTGCGGATATAGATAAACCGTGTATTTTGTAATTCAGTTAGGATATGCATGAGCTTTATTAGGATATTATAATGCATATCTTCTATAGTTTATAGAATATACGTTTCTTGTGAAACGGTTTAGGTTTAGGGTTCCTGGTCTATAAAAGGAACACATTATTATGTTCTATGTATGAGTTGAAAAACAAGTTTTAGTTTTTATAAAAGATCCATAGAGGATCAAAGCGTTCTTAGTATTCTGTGTTCCTACTTGTGTTTGTTTCCGCTTTATAATACAAGTATTAGAGACTTCTATTAGTGTGTTTGTGATTACATAAACATTGCTAACGATTCACGAGTGCTCAAAGATCTATCAAGGTCTTACTTTCAACAAGTGGTATCAGAGCCAGGGGAGAGTCTCTGTGATACTAAGAACATCGTCTTTTTACACCTTCTTAACCAAAAAAACCAAAAACAATGCCTGTATCAGACTCTGAATCAGAAGTTACACAAAATCAAAACACCACATCCTTACAACAACTCAATCTCACCAACAGCAATGCAAAATTCCCATACCTAAAGAAGGAAGAATATGAACTATGGGCTATGAAGATGCAGAATTGGATCACTAATGTTGACTACAATCTTTAGAAGGTTATCCTTAAGGGTAATAGTCCGAAGAAGACTGCAGTTAATCAGGAAGGAAGAATGTACCATGTTGAACCTAAAACTGCTGAAGAAATTCTAGCTGTGCAGAGGGAAAATAAAGCCAGAACTATTCTCCTTCAGGCTATACCAGATGATCACATGGGTGACTTTCACTTCATGCATGATGCCAAGGATATCTGGATGGCCATCAAAGCTAGGTTTGGTGGGAATGAGGAGTCAAGAAGGATGAGGAAATCAATGCTCAAGCAGCAGTTTCAAGAATTTCAAGTCACAGAGGAAGAAGGTATCCACAAGGGATATGACAGATTCCACAGGATCTTGAGTCAATTGAATCAGCTGCAGGCCAGGCCAGACAATGAAGATTGCAATGCAAAGTTCTTGAGATCCTTACCTCCATCTTGGCTGCAAGTAAGCATTGCACTCAAAGCTAAGGGTGGACTGGATATGATGTCTTTTGATGATCTGTACAACAAGCTTAAAACTCTTGAGCCAGATGTCAGAAGTCCCATTCGTTCATCCACTCCCACTTACTCAGCTTTTGTAAGCTCCACCTCCAATATGATGCCTCATACTTCAAGCCCAATTTCCTCAGCTTCATCTTCATACACCACCACAAAATCAAATACTCAACCACAGTCCAGTAGTGTATTGGAAGATGTACTTCACTCCTTTGTTGCTGACTATGAAAGTCAACAACAACTAGCTTATGAGGATTTTGAACAGGTGGATCCATTGGATATGGAAGAGATGAACTTGAAGTGGCAGGTGGCTATGCTCTCATTGAACATCAAGAGGTTTGAGAACAAGTCTGTGAGAAATTTTGGTTTCAATGAAAGAGATCCAGCTAGGTTTGACAGAAGGAAGATCAAGTGCTATACTTGTGGTCAGATGGGTCACTTCTCAAGAGAGTGCAAGGATAGGAAGACTACTGATGAGGTTAGGTATTCTACCTATCAGCAGCATCAAGGGGAGGTTGGAACTTCCAAAGCTGGCTCTTTCAAAGCGTTGGTGACTTTGGATGATCATGTTGACTGGAAGACTCATGAGCGTAGTGATGGTGAAGCTGATCAGAGTGGATTGTTGGCCAGCTGTGATACAGAAGATCATGATGATCAAGTTGCCTTTATGGGCATCTCACAGGTACATAATTGTGTTTTTGGTTGTAGTGTAAAATATAATGAGCTTAAGGTATCTTATGATGAATTGAAACCAAAATATAATGAATGTTATAAAGAACTTGAGGCTTAAAAAAATGGTTTAAGAACTTTAGAAAAACAAAAAATTTGGTTTCAAAAGAATCAGATTACTTATGAAGAGAAAATAGGAGTGTTAGAGAGAGATTTAAAATGTGCACAAGATGAGTTGACATACACTAAGAAAGTAAATGCTAAATTAGAATCTGAAAACCAAGTACTAAAAGAGAAGCTAGATAAGGAAATAGCTACACATAAAAAATGGTTAATATTAGGTGATAATTTAGCTAGTTGTCTATATGGTAGTCAAGCTGTAAACTCTGGAATATGTTTAGGTTTTAAAAAGTATGTTGGTTTAGAAGCTAGGAATGACCTTGGTAGAACAACACCAGCAGGATTAGCTAATTATGTTAAAGAAGGTAAATTACATGTTGTACCTGGACCTATTAGAGGAGAACACATGCCCACTGACCTCTCCATCGCTGTAGACTTTGATGGATCACACCATCTTTATGGCAAAAAGTCAAGTGACTTGCCAGACCCTAATTCTAATTCTGCTGACTTTGTCTCTTGTTCTAACAGTGACAAGTCTTCTGACCAAGGGTCTACTGCCTATACCAGTTGTGATTCAAGTGAAAAGTTAGACCTTCCCAAGACCTCACCCAAGCCTTCACCCAAGTCTCCCTACAAGCCTGTTAGAGTTGCTACTGATGAATCAAATTCAAAGACATTTTCCTCTGAAGACTTGTTATTTAATTCTTTGCATCACAATGTTTTTAATTCTGTCAAAAACAATTCTGTCAATGTTTGTGGTTTGAATGCTTTTAATGGAACATCTTTCACTTTGAATAAATCTTCTAAAAAGAAGAAATGTTTTGTTTGTGGAAGTAAATTTCATTTGATTAAGGATTGTAATTTTCATGAGCAAAGAATGGGTGTATGTGCTAGTCAGAAGAAACCTAGACCAATGTGGAAAAATGTCAATGACATACCATCTTATGTTACAAAAGCAACATGTAAAGCCAGCAGACACAATTCTGCTGATACACCTTTTCCATCTGTTTGGAGAAGATCTGTTGCTAGACCATATGTGAGACCAACTAGTTCTTATTTTCAGAATGGTTATTGGCCTGGATGTTTTGACTCAATGTATGTGGGCAGGGGATATTGAAATACTGCTGTGAAGCCCTCAGCAGGTTATTCTTGGATTAACAAGGGACCTAAATATCAAAGAAGGTCCAAGAACAATGGTGGATCTTATACATCTACATGGCCTAATTCTTATGATCCACAAGGCAGGCTCAAGTCAGTGATGACTTGAGTCTCCAAAGTGTACTTATATTTTGTATATATTTTTGTTGTTATTGTTGTAGGATCATCCTCTTATGAGTAAAGATGTTGGCATAGTAGATAGTGGTTGTTCCAGGAGCATGTCAGGAAACAAAGAAAAGATGATTGATTTTGTACCCATAGAAGGAGGAGGCAATGTGACTTTTGGTGGAGGAGATGGTAGAATCACAGGAAAAGGAACTATTAGAACACCAAAGTTGGATTTTGAGAATGTGTATTATGTAAAGGAACTGCAACACTTCAACTTGTTCTCAGTATCACAAATTTGTGACACAAAGAACAAAGTATTCTTCTCTGAGGATGAATGTCTTGTGCTCTCTAAAGACTTCAAACTTCCAGAAGATACTTCAATTCTGCTGAGAGTTCCCAGAAACAACAATTTATACACATTCAACATGAATGATGTTCAACCTGAAGGTGATCTAACATGCTTGGTGGCTAAAGCATCCCTGGATGAATCTACAAAATGGCACAGAAGGATGGCTCATGTGACTTTCAAGACCATTAACAAGCTTTCTAAACTTGGTCTAGTTCAAGGACTTCCTTCCAAAGTTTTCACCAATGAGCACAATTGTGTTGCCTGCAACAAAGGGAAGCAACACAGAGCCTCATACAAAGCCATTACAGCTGTGAGCACTATCTCAGAACCTCTTCAGTTGCTGCATATGGATCTCTTTGGTCCAACTCAAGTCAGAAGTATTGATCATAAGTACTTCTGCCTGGTAATCACTGATGACTATAGCCGGTTTTGTTGGGTATTCTTTTTGCAAACTAAAGATGAAACATCTCAAATTTTAAAAGAATTTGTTAACCTTGTAGAAAACCAACTAAACAGAAAGGTTAAAGGTATTAGGTGTGATAATGGGACAGAGTTCAAAAATGTTGTTATAATAGAACTTTGTAAGTCTAAAGGGATAAAAAGGGACTATAGCAATCCAAGAACTCCACAACAAAATGGGGTTGCTGAAAGAAAGAATAGGACCTTAATAGAGGCAGCAAGATCAATGCTTGCAGACTCTAAGTTACCCACAATGTTCTGGACTGAAGCAGTAAGCACTGCTTGTTATGTTTTGAACAGGGTATCCATCACTAGACCTCATTTCAAGACACCTTATGAACTTCTCACTGGGAAAGTTCCTAATATTCATTACCTCAGACCTTTTGGATGTCAAGTGACCATTTTGAACACCAGTGATCCACTTGGGAAATTTGAT
Source organism: Artemisia annua (assembly GCA_014162995.1). Taxonomy (NCBI): domain Eukaryota; kingdom Viridiplantae; phylum Streptophyta; class Magnoliopsida; order Asterales; family Asteraceae; genus Artemisia; species Artemisia annua. The sequence goes on along the minus strand of LBNU01028813.1, from coordinate 2,908 downwards.
GGAAAAGCTTATGAGGGATACATTGTGGGATATTCAGCTCATAGTAAGGCATATAGGGTATATAATCTAAATGCTAAAAGGATAGAGGAGACTCTTAACCTGAGATATCTAGAAGAAAAGCCTAATGTTCAGGGTCAAGGTCATGCTTGGTATTTTGACCTGGATTACTTAACAGATTATTTGGGTTATACTAGATTTGTTGCTTACCAATCTGCAGGTACACAAGAATCTCCCTCTAACAATGCAGGTGTACTGGATGATGACTCAGAAGATGAGTCTGAGTTTGATTAACAAACCATTGTTGTACCTTCATTTCCTCCTAACCAGTTTGCAGGTAATGGTGCAAACGATTCTCCTGATAAGAATGAAGATGAGTCACAATATGCAGAGGATCTTGCTAGACTCAAGAAGCAAGAGCATGCAGCCACTCAAGAAGCTGAGAGGCTTGGTGAGAAGTTTGCAAAAGATGCTGAAGCACTCATTAGACAATCAGCACAAGCAGTCAGTGGAAACCAGGATTCTGCTGACAGTTCTACTGACAGTTTTCCTGTTTCTCCTGACATCACCATATCTACTGACAATCCTGCTGCATATACTCACATTTATACTCGTGTGTCCACAGACTTTGGAGAACCATATACACGATTTCCAAGTCCTTCAGATCTTGGTAATCACCAACCCAAAGCTGGCCTCTTCACCTCATCTTCCTATGACAGTGTTTTTGAACCAACTGTGACCAATCTTGACACCACAATTGATGTCAACCCCAATGCTACAAAAAGGATCAACATTATACATCCACAGGAAAATATAATTGGTGATCCTCAAGACCCTGTTAGAACTAGAAGCACAGTGAAACAGACTAAGTATGGAGAAGTTGCTTTTATTTCATATGTCTCCAATCAGCAAAGAGACAATCGCACAGACTTTAAACATTGTCTGTTTGCTTGTTTTCTCTCTCAAATGGAGCCAACCAGTGTTCCACAAGCTCTTGCAGATTCAAGTTGGCTTGAAGCAATGCAAGATGAAATGCAACAATTCAAGAATCAGCAAGTTTGGATATTGGTTCCTCTACCAGATGGGAAGTATGCATTTGGGACAAAATGGATTTTGAAGAATAAAAGAGATGCAAGGGTTATAGTGGTCAAAAACAAAGCAAGGTTGGTAGCTCAGGGGTTCAGGCAAGAAGAAGGGATAGATTATGATGAGGTTTTTGCACCTGTTGCAAGAGTTGAGGCCATTAGGATTTTCTTGGCCTATGCATCTTATATGGGCTTTATGGTTTATGAGATGGATGTGAAAGGTGCATTCTTATATGGTGAGATTGAAGAAGAAGTCTATGTCACTCAACCCAAAGGTTTTAAAGATCCAGATCATCCTAATCATGTTTATAAGGTTGTCAAAGCTCTTTATGGCCTACACCAAGCACCAAGAGCTTGGTATGCTAGGCTCTCAGCATTTCTGCTGAAGCATGGATACAGAAGGGGTGCCATTGACAAAACACTCTTCCTAAAGAAGAATTCCAGGGATATTATACTTGTGCAAGTTTATGTGGATGACATTATCTTTGGCTCCACTAATGAAGCTTGGTGCAGGGAATTTGAGGTTTTGATGAAGGGTGAGTTTCAGATGAGTGCCATGGGGGAGCTTACTTTCTTTTTGGGTCTGCAAGTTAAGCAGAAACCAGATGGTATATTTATTAGTCAAGATAAATATGTGAGGGACATTTTGAAGAAGTTTGGTATGGAAAGTGTCAGATTTGCCACTATACCTTATGAAGCTCCTAAACCAAAGAACAACATTGAACCAGATCCTGCTGTGAATGTTCACTTATACAGATCCATGATTGGTTCATTGATGTATTTGACAGCTTCAAGGCCTAACAATACATTTGCTGTGAGTGCTTGTTCAAGGTATCAGGTTACTCCACTCACTTCCCATTTGAATGCAGTCAACAAGATCTTTAAGTACCTCAAAGGCCAACCTAATCTAGGTCTTTGGTACCCAAAAGAGTCTCCTTTCAAGTTGGAAGCATATAGTGATAGTGACTATGCTGGTGCAAATTTGGATAGAAGGTCCACAACTGGAGGTTGCCAATTTCTTGGAAGAAGATTGATTTCTTGGCAATGTAAGAAACAAACTATTGTTGCTACCTCATCTACTGAAGCAGAGTATGTTGCTGCTGCAAATTGTTGTGGGCAGGTACTTTGGATACAGAATCAGTTGCTAGATTATGGGTTTAATTTCAAGAACACCACAATCTTTATTGATAATCAAAGTACCATATGCATTGTTAAAAATCCAGTTTTTCATAATAGAACAAAGCATATTGAGATTAGGCACCACTTTATAAGAGATGCATATGAAAAACATTTAATTAAAGTGGTTAAAATTCACACAGATGATAATGTGGCAGACTTATTGACTAAAGCTTTTGATGGACCTAGGTTTCAACACTTAGTTGTCCATATTGGGATGCTTAATCCATGAATGCAAAGTTTGAGGGGAGGCCTAAGCCTCAGGGGCGGATTGTAGTTGTAAAATTTGTAGATTATTGTTTTGTTTTATGGTTTTGTTTGCTAACACTAACCAACTAACATTCTTGTGAGTTTTGTATGGCTTGTCTGCTACTTTCTGTCAATTTTGCAGGATGCATTAATGAGTAGTTGCTATTCTTAAGTCCAAGTTCACCAAGAAGTCCTAGTTCACCAAGATTGTTTCAATAGGAATGTGGTCATGTAAGCTTAAAGCTTGTTTCTGCTGAAAAGTAACACAAGTGATACTCAAAGTTTCTCCTGAAGTCAAAATGTGCTTCTGCTGAAGCATATTATATGTCATACTCTGTATTTCTACTGAAAAGTAAAGTACAAGTGATGTTCAACAAGAAAAGTTGTTTATTCATTCAAGA
>LBNU01028812.1:37399-51392 GCA_014162995.1 Artemisia annua | reverse complement strand
TGGTTTGGTTGTGGTGGGTTGTTGGGATCGAGGATGTTACCACCTTCCATGTTGGCGGATGGTAATGGTTACGAACAAAAACACGAAGAAAATAGATAGACTAAAGAAATCCTAGAAAAATAAAATAAAATCTCATTAGAAAGGCGCCAAAAACTTGATGACGTGGGATTGCGACCACGCAACAGGTTTTACCTCTCAAGGGATCTTGAGAAGCTTGTAATCCCACCAGCCAGTGTACCTGGTCGGTGTAGTATAGTGTAGTGGTAAGTACGGGGGATTGATCGTTCTCTCACAAGGAATAGTGTTCGTTAGGATAGAAAAACTACTCTAAAAGGTCTAAAGGTGAAGGAAGATTATTTTTGTATTTTTATATTTTATGGAAAGCAAGTAAAGTCTCGGGTTTTGGAGGAGTGGGCGGAATTAGTTGCTAGTCAACTAACCCAAAAACTACAATTGCAATAAAAATAAAATAATTAAACTATTGTGGTTGTGAAAACTTATATGGAGACAAATGTGTTTACTTAGATTTTCTTACTCCCCAACTATCTTTTACCGGTTAACTGGTGTATGTATTACTTGCGTGGATGACGGGTGTATTCCTTAACAATTCATGGGGTGGCGTACATATCTCCCCAATTCTATGAGCTCTTATCTCCTCCTACAACTATGCGTACACATAATCATAGGGATTGTAAACAGTGGCTCATGCGTTAAATACTACCTTAATAACCTAGTACGCATTAGTTACATGTTTCTTAAGACGTTCAAGCATGTTACCATATAGGAGTATTGCCAGTTTTCTTAAGCCTAACATTGATGAAACATTCATCCAAACAAAGTAATAACACACCAATCAACCAATAATTAATAGTTAGGTTTCATTAGATCTAAGCAAACACAAGAAAAATCTAGCCTAGCATGTTAATTGAAAGACAAGCATAAGATATAATTAACCAACACATAGACATATTGATTAATTTAAGTGAGGACTTATATTTAATTGAACATGAAGGATTCAAGGGTGGAAAACCCTTGAAAATACAGCCAAATTCGTCTTTAGGGTTTTTCCCAAACTTGTACCAAAAGTGCCACACTAATGAATGAAAAATAGAAGAGTATATATAGATTTTACATTCTGACGGCGTCAGGTTATTGTCTCTGACGCCGTCAGCTCGCCGTCATTAGGGTTCTCGGATGGCCTAGATTTACTTCTGACGCTGTCACTCTTTATTTTGCTCTGGGCCGTCAGTCTTTAAGTTAACACCTGATGGCCTACTTTCTCTAACACCTGACGCCGTCAGGTGTAAACATCTTGTTTTCTTCATAGGGCGTCTACTGTAATCTGATTTTACTCCTTTGTCCATGTTGGCTGACGGCGTCACCTTGTGACTCTGACGCCGTCAGGTATGATTTCCAGCTTCTTTTGAGACTTTGTCGTTTTCTTCACTTTTATGCTCCAAAAACGTCCAAATTAGCATGTTTTCCAGATTTCTTCTCAAAAGTACCTAAAATGACAAAAGGAACGATTTAGGGCAATATTTGATCATATTTACTCGAATTAGGGCTTAAATGACCCCTTAAAACGGGTACAGTTTTCGTTTCATCACTCAACCTCAAGCTTTCATTTTATGACAAGCCACATTAGGGCACCCACATCTTTTCACCGAGTCCAATCCAGAGACCAACACCAGCTGAATTCAGGGACTGAATTCCTTTTTGGGTGGGCGAATGTCACAAATCACAATTTCAAGTCATTATTTTACTATTTACATTCTACTTACTATCCTATTTTAAGTAAATTACATTTACCGAGAGAGTTTAACCACGTATGTCGTATCACACACTCGTAATTTTTCGGACTCATTTTAATAATAAATTATATTTATTATTACTTATATTTTATTTTCAAACTTTTCCGAACTCATTTAATTTGAAAAATCATTATCGAGCCCAAACGAGTCCCGAACCTCAATTTTATGAAAGATAACAAAAACTACACATATAGTCCTTGGGAAAGAGTCTCACCACCGACCCTTAACTTTGTAGGTTGTCAATTATGGTCCATGCACCTTTTTAACCTAATACTTTTACTATATAAAGAACATGATAGTATTCTTTATCATTTTAATAACACATATTTTACACAAACCCTAAAATACTCTCTTCCTCCTCCTCATATTGTTCCAGCCGCCACCTTAAATCCGGCCACCCTAGGCCGCCGCCTCCACCACGACTCCACCTCCATTCCATCAAGACTCGAGCTTCTAAACATCTCTTGTCCTCGGATTTAATTTGTAACGAAAAAGAAATGGTATATATAGTCGATTCGTACGATCTAATAACATGCACTTGTAGGTTTTCGTCTAACTATCATTTCCTTACTTTTACTTTTCGATTTGGATGGTTAAATAACAAGACACAAATTTTATAATATTAATCAATGAATCAAGAGCTCTAGACTTTCTTATAAATCGAAATAAACCATGGGTTCTTTAATAAAAATTGAAAGTTAATTGATGGTGGTTGTTTTGGTTAAATAAAGTGGTTTTGCTAAAGAGCTTAATTCGAGCTTATGTGATTTCTTTGTATTATTCTTTTGTTCTTTTTTTTATCTTCTTCTTTTGGTTCGGATGGAATAAACCTCACCGAGAGGTCCTAGGTTCGAAACCCACATACGGTGTTTTGGTTTAATTTATTTTCTTTTCCTTTTGTTTATTTGATGAGCTTATGGCTTATTTTGTTTTCTTTTCTTTTGTTTGGCTCGACTAAACCAAAACAGCCCGCAAGGGTGTTTGGTTGTTTTCTCGGTTCTCCACAACAGCCCAAGATGGGCGTATTTGTTTTGGTTTCGGCTCACACCACCACGACCCAACTTAGGGTTCGTTTGGTTTGGTTCTCGACCCACACCAGCAGCCCATAGGGGCGTTTGGATTTGCGTATTGCAGCCCGCAAGGGTGTTTGGATCTGCTTATATTTTAGCTTAAATGGGGTGTTTGGAATAACTTAAATTAAAGTGTATAATCTGTCTTAATTTATTTTCGTATGAACAGTAGCTATAAAATGTTTTTAACAACTTATAATCCTAAAAATATGTTAGTACACTTAATTACCTTTTCAGGGATATAAAGAACGTAAAAATCGGACATAAAACGAGAAAGTTATGACCAAATGAAGTTTAACGAAACTTATATATTTTGACAGCTTTTGTAAAGAAATAACATCAGGTCCAATCTTGAAAACGAGATTTTGACCACTTTCGGGTCCGTTTCGGCCAAAACTTATAAAATGAAACTTGTCCGAAATGATGTTCTTAACTAAAGTAGTGACTTTTCTTTTGTCGCGAAAATGTATATTTTGGTTATTTCATTCACTTTGGTATATGGCACTTTTGGCTTTCACAAACTAAAATGAGGCGTCATTTGTTTTAGACTTTGTATCTATATTAATTGGTCGTATTGTTTTAAGAGGTTAACATTGATATTATAAATATGGGAAACGTTGTATAAACGAATAGGTCATGCCAAAATTTATAAAAATCCCTATACTTATTAATTTTCACAAATTTCTATTATCTTATAATTATTAACTTATGATAAAATAATCGGCAAACGAACGAAAACTATATTTTTATAAATGAGATGACTAGTTTATCTAAAACCCGACAAGAAGATGATATGATATGTTATAAAATGTTATTTTATAAATTCCGATAAGAAGACGAAAGTCATAACTCTTGTATAAACTTTGAAAGTACTTCTATTTAGTACGTAACATTTCGTATGTTTCTTTGAATGTGAACTCTTTATTTCATTACTTTGGGATTTCCGATAATGTGTCGAATTTTATAGTTTTATTTATATTTCTATATAACACTCGCGACGTATTATATATTTGGAACTATACTTTCCTTTATTTCATTTCACTTATATATATAATACCCACCATGTATTACATACCTTACTATTTTCTCTTGATTTATTTAACCTACCACCGAACTATTACAAATTGAAAACTAAATCTTTTATTAACTTATAGCGTTGTTGTAACCATCCTTCGAAAACTCAATTTCGTTATTCTATTCTTAACATGTCATAATCGTTAAGTTAAACCTCATTTTCTTCTAGGCCGAACCATCAGATTTCCGACGTGTTGTGCTTCTGATTAACTACTCATGTTGTTTGCTCATTCACTTCCAGGTGAGTCATAGCCCCTACTCTTTTAATTGTTTTGTAAACACTTTGGGGGAGAATACATGCTCGTTTTACTTAAACGCATTACTCGCTTTACAAGGTTGATTACTCAAATATTTTCAGCTTTATCTAAATACTTGTTTGATTATCCGAGTACAATACTATTCACTTGTTACCTACTTGCTATTTACTCACGGACATGAGTGCATAAATTTAAACTATTTACAGATTGCCTAAGATTGCCTAAGTTAAGAACCGGTAGCTACATTTCATAGGTATGTGTGATTACCTGCATTTCATAGGTATGTTTGATTACCTACATTTCATAGGTATGTGTGATTACCTACATTACATTGGAGCGTAACCTCCTGCATATAGCTAGAAAACCTTTTCGGTGCCTTGAACTTAGTGCAACCAATATTCTTTTCTGAACTGGTGCTAAGGAACTTTGTTCGATAAACTATTTATGCGTTTTGCTTATGGTCAGATTCATTTATGTGGCGACATCGCCATGGCTACATTATCACTCTTACCTTTATATAGCGACATTGCTACACTTATCTTTGAATCTTGGTCCACATATTGCTTTTGTTTACACAAACCAAAACATATTTGGAAGTGGGTTGTAAACACAAAGGTTGTAAGTCATGTATGGGCGGGACTTGGAACTGAGTAGATTTACAATGCCTTTGCTGGGAAATCTTCATTCAAGTGCATTTCATTTTTCACTAAACTCTATGAACTCACCAACCTCGTGTTGACACTTTAGCATGTATTTTCAGGTATTAAGCAATGGCACGCTACTGGAGGTTTTTGGCAGGGCATGGCATGGTCATGAAAGACTCTGATATGCATATGGGGACCGTTTTAACTATTTAAAGGGCCTAATTCCGCACTACTTTTAACAGTGTAAATTCAACACTTTTGTTAACAATTTTATTCTAAATGATTGAACTGAAAACTGTTCTTTGCACTTGTGTTGTGATTCCAATTGAGTTACACCCCAGCGACATGTAAGCTTCCGCTGGACCCGATTTTGGGGGTGTGACATTACTAGTCACGATCGGAAGTACTCACTAGAGGGTTTCGAACGGAGGTCTCCATCGGAGAGGATCTCGTTCGGAGTTAACCCGACCACAAGGATTTTAATCGGAGTTCTCCATCGGAGGAAAGTGTTTGGTATTTCAAACAAGGTATTCGTTTGGGAGTACTTTTTTCTCGATCAGAGGTACTTACTAGTCACGATCAGAGGTACTCACTAGAGGGTTTCGAACGGAGGTCTCCATCGGAGCTTGGTTCGGAATCTCCATCGGAGGTCCATCGGAGGTCTCCATCGGAGGTACCTCGGAGATTTCCATCCGAGGGTTTGTAAAGATTTCCATCGGAGGTAATTCCCACTTCTCTCGTATCATATACCAATATGTATATATTATGCATGTACTTAAGCTTAACAAAAGAAACCCACCAGCTAGACATTCTTTGTGTAAACGCTCGAAGAATTCTCATTCAGAGGAGAATCCTACTTGGAGTTTTTCGATTGGATCTCTTATTCGGCCTTACGTTTTTAATTACAAGGTTCAAAATGAAGAAGGGGTTCGATCAGAGGAGACTCTTGTTCGGAGAAAAGTCTCATTTAGAGGAGAGTTTCACTTGGAGGAGGATCTCGTTCAGAGAAGAGTCTCACTCGGAATGTTTCGATTGGAGTTTCGATTCGACTAGCATCACAACTCTAAGGTTTCGATCTAAGGCTTTGATCGGAGTTTCATTTTGCTAGCACCACAATGCGAGGGTTTTGATCAAATTTTTATTCACTAGCTTTGGCAGCTATGAGTATCCATGAATTCATGCTTATGCCCTCTTGGGATGGTATCGAGGTAAGGGAGGAACCTCATGATCATAACAATAATATATTACAACGAGTTGTTGATCGAACCACAACACCTACTCCATAGGGAGAAACTATCCTTAAGCCTGCTCTGGAGGAGATCACTGCCACCCGGGCTGACCGTGGGATGGTTACAAAGGTTAAGAACGCGACTAAGCGAAAAGCCTCTACTTGGCCGGAGGTATCTACCGATGCAACCAAAAAAGCAAGGTGGCCAAGAAAAACTCCAGGGTAGGGTCAAGTGAACAAAATGTTGAAGATAAGAACGATCGAAGTGAAGGCGATGAGAATTTGGATGATCATCCATCGACTGTGGATTCCGATGCTTACCCAGATGCAGAGCCTGTTGAGAGCGATCCAGAAAATACCAGAGGGACTAATGAGATCGAACTCATAAATGTAATCCCCTAGCAGTGTATTGATTTGATGACAAGGAGATAGGTGAGTGCTTATCCCATTATTCCTCCGAACCAAGTAGCTTCGGGTCCTGACCACACTAAATCCCTTGTGACTCCGAAATGGTGTCACTAATATACCTTTCGATGGAGCTCAAGGTCTTGCATGATCATACTTTTTACTTTGGTTAGTATTTCCACTTCCTGTTTTCCTAAGTCTCTTTTTAGGCAGTGAAACAACTACTCAGCCTCAAGATACTGAGACAGATATGCAACATCAGAGTGCAGAAGAGAGTACTCAACCCTAGAATACCAGAACGGCCACTCAAGGTCACGGTACTTGTGTAGGTGCTCAGCCTTAGGGTGTCGAAGAAAATTTTTATCAGCATGACATAGATGAAGACATGCGTCATCCTGATATTGCTAAAGGTGAGAATTTTGATGGTGTTGGTCAGATAAAGATGACCTCAACGACAAGAATGATAGTAAGAACGTTGGGTTTTATTATCATGTCAAAGTATGAGATACCATTGGAGACACAATTCACAAGGAATTCCTTTTCCTTAATCCTGGTCCCTACTACATGCCATATCCTTATGATGAAGGTTCAAGAATCAATTTTCCAAATATACGAGGGAAGAGTGGGATGAAGTTCATGTTGTAAACATTGGGCTTTTGAGTAAAATGCTCCTCAAGGACCCCCAAGGTATGAAAGACTGTTATTGATCGAGTACCACACCGGTAGACAAAAAAAACAATTCTTTGATCCCAGTGCTCTCCCGGGAGTTTGATGTTCCAGTTTGTAATAAGTAGTGTTTTGTAATCAGTAGCTAGTTTAGTTTCTACTTTTTTACTTTTTTCAGTTTCATTCAGAGATGTAAAACTTAATGATTTTGTGACAGTGGTATCCCACCAGAGGAGTGGCTCTTTATGCATACATTTATCATGTTATCTTAGTATTTGCATATTTTTGAATGCCTTAGTGTTTTGTGTATGAAGTGCCTACAATTACTATGAATAGCACCTGACCTTGCACCAGCAGGTCTCTCAGAGTAACATCTGTTAGCCACTCATAGATCTTAACAATTATAGATACACAACATTAATATTAGAATTGTGCCATTGATATTGTCGATGCACTTCAACACTTAGATAAATACACACATATTATTTTTGATACACGTTTTCCGATAGAGCAGCTGCAGATGTAGCAGCTGCAGATGTAGCAGTTACAGATGCAGCAGCTGCAGATGTAGCAGCTGCAGATGCAGCAGCAGCCGCAGCAGCTGCAGCTGTAGATGCAACATCTGCCAATGAAGCAATAGCTACTGCAAATACAAAATTGTACTATTTGTTGTCGATATGTTCTAACACTTAGATAAATACAAAACACATAATGTGTTCGAAACACGTTTGCCGATGGAGCAGCTGCAGATGCAGCAGCTGCCGATGCAGCAGCTGCCGATGCAGCAGCTGCAGATGCAGCAGCTGCCGATGTAGCAGTTGCTAACAGAGTGTTTAGTTCGGTATAATGTATTTACCTTTATATTTTGTAGGTTTAGTGTACGGACATACTTATTACATGTTTAGATATAATATTCAGATCAATATCTTTGTATTACTTTTATATTTTGACGTAGCGTGTGCTTATATGCAACCACCAATGTAGCACCTTATAATGGTGCTTTTAATATAGACATCACTTGGATATCCTTGTGCTACCCTCTCCCTCAAGTGTAGCTACTTACCGGAGAGTAACTACTAGAGCCAAGTAGAGGTTGCTCAACCAAAGGTTGTACCGCCACTCTAGGGGAGACATCATTCCTCTACTCCAAAGGAGACCATGAGCTGACCAGATACGTCACTCAACTAAAGTTTATACCATCGCTTCGGAGGAGACATTGTTCCTCTACTTCGAAGGAGACCATGAGCTGACCAAATGGGTCACTCAACCAAAGTTTATAACATCACTCCGGAGGAGACATTGTTCCTCTACTCCAGAGGAGGTTATAAGCCGACTTGGCATGTCGTTCAACCAAAGATTTTACCATCACTTCTGAGGAGGTTATGCGCTAGTTAGTAATTGTTCCATTGATTATTTTACCATCACTACAGAAGGGTTGTTCTGCCACTCCGAAAGAGGTTATGGGCTAGTTGGAGTTTTAGCCAGATCAAAGATTGCACCATCACTTCAGATGTCAATCATTTATGTGGATCATCACAAGTGCATAAACTAAGTCAATGTGGTTCATCCTTAAGATGTTTAGGAGGCATGCCTCCACGAAAGCATCCTTCCGTATAGTACTAAACCACATGTTTTTATTATTACCAGACGCGCAGGCAGTCCTCCACAGGGACTGCTTGCTTGTGATGTATACCGGACCTAAGTCCTTTGAGTTGCTTAACTTGCCAACTCAGGAATGTAGTTATAGTGTGTGTACATTCCGCTACCGATGTAGCTAGTCATCTGGTAGCCTATACGCGCAAAAGGAAAGGTGGGTGTTCCCGGCCTTCTGCTGCGGAGTCAATTAGCAAAGGTTGCTCAGCCTAACCACCGATGGTACAGTTTCACCATGGGGAACACATTAGTAGGAGTTATCCTTCTTCGTACGGAGGTAGCGAGCCATCCGACGTTATTTAATTGTTTTATGATAATAAGTTCAATAACACAACCTAAACAGAGGTTGTTTTAGAGACCCTGCTTCCTCCCATTATTTATGAAATGAAGGAAATAGTCTTTAGCCGGGGCATAGTCGGAGATCCCAACCTAGAAAAGAAGCGAATAGCCTCTATCTCCTTTTCCAGGAGGTTCCGATGCCTCTGGTTGTAGCAGGACTACTTCGACGAAGGAAGTACATAGTTCTCATTCATTACACCCGAAGGATGAATTTTCTCATATCACTCGTGATGAGTGCCTAACCGAGCATGCTCATAAGATCAGAGCCATTACTTGTGACACAAAACTACACCTGGGGGAAAGTTACGGAGCTGAGGATTGAAATTTTGCAGAGAGTAAATATAGTTATCATAAACCTAAAGTTAAGGTTCTAACATTCAGGTGTTGAAGCTCCTACAGGCAGTTATGAGCTCTCTCCCAAATAGTAGGATAAGACATTTATATGTATATGACTCTAGGATGGTTCCCAAGAAACATTGGCCTGGAGGCCTATCGCGTAACGGAACCTTGAGTGCATGCTCTTATACCTTTGCATGCTAGCTCTTTACGGATCATACCCCTAAAGGTGGGTATTCAACAACCCGTATCTGAATCATTTTCACAAGAACAATTATATTTAGACTGTAGCTCACGGTGCAATATCATGGAACAAGCTTATAGTTTAAGTCAAGCCTAGTGACTAATAGGGTGGAGATACTTCTTCGGAGGAGACACTCTCCTTAAGGAGGCACTCCTAATCCACCAGATGACATCATCTTTCCAATTGGTGTAAACTATGCATGCTCCTAGAAAGCCTAACACGATGCTCCTTAATGCACGACGTGTGTTTTAGAAATGAGGTCTGAATATATACTTTGGATATGGTGATATGTGTTGTTCACAAGAGGCTAAGGCAAGATTAACAGTTACGGTACCAACAGATCTACTTATGTGCTTTTTAAATTCACATGGAATCCTTAGAACACGTGAAAACAAAGAGTTCAAGCACTTACAAGTATTTGCAACTGAAATATGAGATAGAATGAGTGGGTGCCAGACGAATGGCGCTTCGCATGGCCTTGATCCACCTGAGGAGTGTCCTTTGACCTCCACCGATGGACTTTCCTGAGACTCCTCCGGTCCAGCACCTCATGATCCTCCGTACGAGAGTCTACGGGGAATTACTTTCTCCTTGCCCCTATTGTCTAGTTCCTCATCACGGTCCTTAACACCTCAATGTATTGCTTCACGAACTTCGGGGAAGGTCCTTCATGAACTAGCTTGGCGGGGACAGAGGATCCTCCCGGAGGAGTCCTCCCAGTCCCTTGTATCCCGGTGTTCAAGTTTTTCCCTTCCTCCGAATGAGAATCCCTAATACAACCATTCATTGCTTAGAACTTAGTAGATTGGTATAAGGGTCCCACGGATGGCGCCAATGTTTGAGCAAATTTCCGTAAGTGCTCTTCAGCCCTGATCCTCAGGAGGTCTTGCAGCATGCTGCTTGCGGAGGCCTCGTGTTTGCTCTTGAGGATCTTGCAGTTGCTCCTCTCGTCTCTAGGCCTGAAATAAGAAAGAACACGTTAGCTCCCCCGGGTTTTTAATCAAGACCAAGCTCCGGTGTGAGAATAAGTATACTGTGCATAAGTTTTAGTGAGAGAAACTAGAGAGATTATAGTAAGGAAGGTAAGTGGGGAGTAGAGTGGTGTCATGTGTGTGAACCATCTCCTTTTATACTAACCTGGGCTTAGCCACGACAAAAGATTGTGGAGACTGAAGTGTCCTTCTAGGGGCAGGCGCACATATCGCTGATGAGTGTCAGGCGTGGTCCTTCGGTTCCAAGTTGTCGTTATGCTACAAGTACTAGATTGTTGGGACCAAAAGCCTCTGTGCCTCATTCATAATCATTGTACTTGTATGTAAGCTCCAGTGTACTAGCTCCGATTGCAGGCATGCCGAGGCAGAACTGCTGCGGCAGGACACTGCTGCGCAGATCACTGCTCCATCACTTATGCCTTTCTCTGATCAGACACCCTCCATCACTATGCATCATGAGCAGGTACTGCTCATCTAGAGTGGATTTGTCTTAGAAATATTAAGGACTAATTGTGGTATCTCGTCCAAAAGTATCCGAGGAGACCCATACCTCATCAGGAGCATTTACTCCATCAGTTGGAGGAGACGGTAGGGGTTGGCGAATTTGTACATCTGCCCGGAATGGGTAACCATGTTTGCAAGATCCGTATATCAAATAAATATGATTAATAAAAACCGATTCAAGGTTACCGGTATCTACGGAAAAGTGAGAAGTTGCCCCAGTATCATGTATCTACTGCTGAATCCATTAAGCAGAGCAAAATCAATTTTGTCTGCTACAGGACAAAACAAGCCTACAACACAAAAAACTGCGATCGTGAATCGGACCAAACCATCTATATAGCAGCAGCTTTGAATAGGAAAGTTTTTGATCGCTTTACGTTTTAATGATAAAGTTGTTGTATGGGGAAAGCTACTGTCTCGGCTGAACAAGCTATAAGGAAAGTTTTTCTTAAATAAAAATTCCGTCTAACCCGACACTAATACGCGGCGTCCAGTGCTTGATCGTTGGTTTATCGTCAACTCTTGTATGTTTTTTTTGGTTTTTTCCGCAAGGACGGCGAAACTGTGATACGACCTTTTTTGAAATTCAACAGTTTTTCTGTGGATCTCATAGTTAGAAAGATTCGAGACTGCAGATGTTTCAAGACCCCCGCGGCGACACGTGCAGTGAGGACACCAAACCCCCGACTAACCGGTTTTGATCCAAAATTGTTCCGAGTATTTGGGGGTTTTTGGCGAGATTTAATTCAAGCGGAAGTAGGCGTAGGTTTTCTTATAACGAGTGACTTCAAACTCATAAGCGGGCATTACGGCTGAATCTTGGTATTTAGTTTCTTGACATATCTTCACTACATTTCGGCTCGTTAAAATTTAGGGCAACTTAGTCATGGATTTCTCTATGAAAGTAGCGAACACACGATTAATCCCCAGGGTGTTTTTGTTTTGTTTTCTTTTTTTTTCTTTACCTTTGCATTTGAATTGAATTGGTAATTGTTGCCACTTGAAAAAGAGGAGATCATTGTTAGTATAGAGGTTCTTTGTAATCCATATTTTAATCTTTCTTTATTCCGTATGATGTATGGTATAAAATACATGATTGACTCATTTTTAATGAGTGACGCTCATTATTTCAATAAAATTCTCTCATCTCTCTCTAACTATGTATGTTCACCGCTCCTTCTCCCTCCTAGAATCTAATATAGCACATTTTTTAATTACTGAGGACAAACATTTGGTATCCAGTATAAGGTATATGGATGCTCTGAGTGATTATAGTTTACTTATGCCCTTAAAAAGACCAATTTTAGCTTAAAACATGGTACAAATAAGAATTTTGTGAGATTTAATGGTTCAATTTATTTTCCTTGTTTTTAAAGTTTTAGTGGTTAAATTTATGTTTTTATGGTTTAAAGAATACTTAAACTAGGATTGTTTAGTGGCGCAAGGCAACTAATGATACTATAAAAGTTTTATATCATAGGGAATGTACGTTGTCATTTTTTATAAACTACGAGGTAATGGAGCTAGTTTCTAATTTATATGGTCGTGTCGATATAAGAGTTTTTTATGATTATTAATACAAGGAGAGTTTCGACGGATATACTATAGTTGTGGCGTGTTTTTTTTCTTTTGTCGATTATCTTATGATCGGACCGAGCTCTGAACATATTACTCGGCAGGGGCCAAAAATCATCCCCCAAAGAAAAATTTAAGAGGGGCCAGATACAAATACACACATATATAACACCTACAATAATCTTGAAAATTATAGACAAATTTACAATCAAAGACCAAGCTTTTGGGGGGGCCACAAACCCCTCCCCCTGCCCTACTATGCCTCGTCGTCTTTGGCTTATGAATGCTGATGTGTCCTAACCATGCCGTACCCGCACCCCCGTTTTTTTTTAACTTTTTTTGGATCAGTTTCGCGCTAAGCTTCAAGTTGGTTAGAGGTTGTATTGGACGCATGCTTTTGGATTAATTAAGCGAACACTAAAAAATGCGAAATACATAAATGATCACTTTAATCTCTCTACAAAATATATTTAAAAAAAATGAAAGAAGAAAAACGTAACTGTTGTCATGCAAAGATCCAGCGAGTCTCACCTTGTTTTCTGTTCTTGTTATCGTTAGTTAATATCATTTACTACTTCATAGGTTAATATAAAAACATCAGTGGCCTGTAGTTTCGAGTGGTAAGAATTCCACGGTTGTGCGCCGTCGGAGGACCTGGGCTGAATCCCAGCAGCCCAGCACTAATTTTTTTTTTGAACATTAAATATAATTCCAAGCTCTAGGCTGACAGCAAATATACGTTTAAGCTTTGAAGTAGTGATATGGAGTTTAAAATTTAGGATTTAAAAAAAAACAAAAAAAATCACAACAAACGATGTGTTATATTTAGGAAGATAGAAACTTCAAAAAAGTAACGAGTTTTGATTAAAAAATGATTTTTAGAGAGATTTTTGTGGAGTGTATCATTTTTTAAAATTTTTTTATGATTAATTTATTCATTACTGCATATCTTTTATTCATTTTTAATTTCTTTATCTCTACTTTTCATTTTGACACATCTCATCCCAATCTTCTTGTTAAGCTGTACTTAGGCATCCAAGTTTTTAGACCCATGAGAATCATTTTCTTTATATTTTTATATCTTTGAGGCTCAAATGCACTTAACAATAAAATACATTGGCTTCTTTCCTACTACGATATAATTATTTTCTTTACAACACACGATTGGTATACGCTGTAAACTGCTATAGGACCT
>LBNU01028812.1:17535-36467 GCA_014162995.1 Artemisia annua | reverse complement strand
ATGTAGCAGTTGCTAACAGAGTGTTTAGTTCGGTATAATGTATTTACCTTTATATTTTGTAGGTTTAGTGTACGGACATACTTATTACATGTTTAGATATAATATTCAGATCAATATCTTTGTATTACTTTTATATTTTGACGTAGCGTGTGCTTATATGCAACCACCAATGTAGCACCTTATAATGGTGCTTTTAATATATACATCACTTGGATATCCTTGTGCTACCCTCTCCCTCAAGTGTAGCTACTTACCGGAGAGTAACTACTAGAGCCAAGTAGAGGTTGCTCAACCAAAGGTTGTACCGCCACTCTAGGGGAGACATCATTCCTCTACTCCAAAGGAGACCATGAGCTGACCAGATACGTCACTCAACTAAAGTTTATACCATCGCTTCGGAGGAGACATTGTTCCTCTACTTCGAAGGAGACCATGAGCTGACCAAATGGGTCACTCAACCAAAGTTTATAACATCACTCCGGAGGAGACATTGTTCCTCTACTCCAGAGGAGGTTATGAGCCGACTTGGCATGTCGTTCAACTAAAGATTTTACCATCACTTCTGAGGAGGTTATGCACTAGTTAGTAATTGTTCCATTGATTACTCCGAAAGAGGTTATGGGCGAGTTGGAGTTTTAGCCAGATCAAAGATTGCACCATCACTTCAGATGTCAATCATTTATGTGGATCATCACAAGTGCATAAACTAAGTCAAGGTGGTTCATCTTTAAGCTGTTTAGGAGGTGTCCCTCCATGGAAGTGTCCTTCCGTATAGTACTAAACCACATGTTTACGTTATTACTAGGCCCGGGCATGCAAGTCCTCCACGGGCACTACCTGCTTGTGATGTATCCTGGATCTAAGTCCTTTGAGTTGCTTAACTTGTCAACTCGGGAATGTAGTTATAGTGTGTGTACATTCCGCTACCGATGTAGCTAGTCATCTGGTAGCCTATACGCGCAAAAGGAAAAGTGGGTGTTCCCGGCCTTCTGCTGCGGAGTCAATTAGCAAAGGTTGCTCAGCCTAACCACCGATGGTACAGTTTCACCATGGGGAACACATTAGTAGGAGTTATCCTTCTTCGTACGGAGGTAGCGAGCCATCCGACGTTATTTGATTGTTTTATGATAACAAGTTCAATAACACAACCTAAACAGAGGTTGTTTTAGAGACCTTACTTCCTCCCATTATTCATGAAATGAAGGAAATAGTCTTTAGCCGGGGCATAGTCAGAGATCCCAGCCTAGAAAAGAAGCGAATAGCCTCTATCTCCTTTTCCAGGAGGTTCCGATGCCTCTGGTTGTAGCAGGACTACTTCGACGAAGGAAGTACATAGTTCTCATTCATTACACCCGAAGGATGAATTTTCTCATATCACTCGCGATGAGTGCCTAACCGAGCATGCTCATAAGATCAGAGCCATTACTTGTGACACAAAACTACACTTGGGGGAAAGTTACGGAGCTGAGGATTGAAGTTTTTCAGAGAGTAAATACAGTTATCATTAACCTAAAGTTAAGGTTCTAACATTCAGGTGTTGAAGCTCCTACAGGCAGTTATGAGCTCTCTCCCATATAGTAGGATAAGACATTTATATGTATATGACAATAGGATGGTTTCGAAGATACATTGGCCCGGAGGCCTATCGCGTAACGGAACCTTGAGTGCATGCTCTTATACCTTTGCATGCTAGCTCTTTACGGATCATACCCCTAAAGGTGGGTATTCGACAACCCGTATGTGAATCATTTTCACAAGAACAATTATATTTAGACTGTAGCTCACGGTGCAATATCATGGAACAAGCTTATAGTTTAAGTCAAGCCTAGTGACTAATAGGGTGGAGATACTTCTCCGGAGGAGACACTCCCCTTAAGGAGGCACTCCTAATCCACCAGATGACATCATCTTGCCAACTGGTGTAAACTATGCATGCTCCTAGAAAGCCTAACACGATGCTCCTTAATGCACGACGTGTGTTTTAGAAATGAGGTCTGAATATATACTTTGGATATGGTGATATGCATTGTTCACAAGAGGCTAAGGCAAGATTAACAGTTGCGGTACCAAGAGATCTACTTATGTGCTTTTTAAATTCACATGGAATCCTTAGAACACGTGAGAACAAAGAGTTCAAGCACTTACAAGTATTTGCAACTGAAATGTGAGATAGAACGAGTGGGTGCCAGACGAACGGCGCTTCGCATGGCCTTGATCCATCTGAGGAGTGTCCTTTGACCTCCACCGATGGACTTTCCTGAGACTCCTCTGGTCCAGCACCTCATGATCCTCCGCACGAGAGTCTACGGGGAATTACTTTCTCCTTGCCCCTATTGTCTAGTTCCTCATCACGGTCCTTAACACCTCAATGTATTGCTTCACGAACTTCGGGGAAGGTCCTTCATGAACTGGNGGATGTGATTTTTTTTGTTGTGGCGTATGTGACGAGAACATGGTTACAAGTAAGGTGTTCCATCACAAAGAGACAAAAACATTGGACACAAAATGGTTTACGTAATCGTCTTTTGGACTAGTAATAACGGGACTCAATAATGATAACCTTTCGAGTGACTCAACACTTTTTTTTTTTTTTTTTTTTTTTTAAAAAAAAATAAAAAAAAAAATTAAATAATACTTTAATTAAAATAAAATAAAAAATTTTACAAAAAAATTTATTGTTCATTTGTTCGACATCAAATATTTTTACACTAAATCGGTTTTAAAACTTAGATGAGTTTGGTAGCACTGCATATCTCTAATAACTTGAAACACATCTTCTTGTGCTCGTACGTGATCATCTTCACGATGTTACTCCTCCGGATAAAAGTCTTGAGAGATGCCATTCCCTTTGTCTTTTAAAATCATATTATGTAATATGATGCATGTGTACATAATATCCGTATTTTTGAAGACTTTGTGATCATGCGAGAGTATGTATTAGAGCCCATTTGCTCTTTAGCACGCCAAACGCTTGTTCCACATCTTTTCTTCCTGCTTCAAGCGCTTGCTTATATCTTATTCGCTTTGTATCATTCGACCCCAACTGTAAAATGAACAGACCATTCCGGATGTATCTCGTCAACGAGACAATATCCCCATTTTTAAGTCACAAAATTAGCAACAAATGGAACATCTGGTGCTTTCACGTTTTTGAGAACATTGAAAATAGGCGATTGACGTATAACGTTGATGAATGGATCTGACTCGTGATTATCTCAACAGAATTGAGCGCGATATGCATATGGGCATTGAGCCCACGACCAATCCATATAGTCAATGCTTCCTGCCATCCCAGGAAACCCATGTTTCTACTAGTGAAAAGCATAGAGTTTTTTGACATCGGTATTAGTGGCCGACCTTCGCAAAAACTCCTTTCCATATAAGCCCATAGCCCCGTTATAGAAAGTGTTGAGACAATCACGGGAAGTTTTATCATCAATTTTCAGATATTCATCTAAAGCATAAGGAACAGTGTCGTATGCTAATTGACGAATAGCAGAGGTACACTTCATGAAGAAGGACATGCTAACTTTTCCCGTACAATAAACACATTATTGTTGAAAATACGTCACATTATCCCTCAATTCTTGAACAATGCATATCGACTCATTTGGATCCGCTTACAGAATGTACGTGCGTCATACATTGGGTTTTCACTGAAGTAAGCTGCCACTAGACGATCATGAGCAGCGTAATGATCTGTATATGTCGGAGCTCGTGGGATTTTCGGGATTGAAGAAGTGAAAGCCTGAATAAGCAAAGCGACGTCTTTTAAAATATCTAAGGTTAAACCATTAACTTCGTCTTCTTCATCTGTATCCGTGAAAAATTGATCGGAACCATTTGTTTGAGTTGAGAAGTTGAGAGTATGTATAGAAGAGAAAGTGTGAAAGAAGATGTTAGCCTTGAAAATAATGTTATATGTTGGAAATTGCATTAGTAATAAGCACAAGGACTTGTCTTGTCAATAGGACATAGTTTAGTGTGGTTAGTAGTATAAATACTCTCCTAGTGGCAACTAGGAGAGGTGGATGTTCATTTGTAATAAGAAGTGTGTGTGTTTTCCTTCTTTCTCTCTCTAGAAAACACACACATCTTCCCCCAATTCTTTAATCTAATATACCATGTTTAACCTTTATTTCGAGCATCCCCGACCTCCTGAATAGTGATTCTTGGTAATAACAGAAGAAAAAGAAGTGTATTTATAGATGATAAAGTGTATTATTTATTATTTTTATTCTTATTTTAGTTTTTACGAAGAATCCCAACAGTCATATAGTAGCTAAATGGCTACTTTTTTTTTCATGCTTTCCTTGAGTTGCTTTGCCGACCCAACCAACCAAAAAATCGGGGGAGGAAGGGCACGTCCCATAGAGACTTACGTAGTGGGGGACGTGGCTGAGGAGGGTAGACCGACTAACGGTGAGGTCGTTGTTTCGACTAGCCTTAGAAACAAATCATTATGTAAATTTTCGATTATAAGATACCAAAGAACTTATTGTGATCATGATTTCAAATAATCAAATATATAACGTATCTTTCAACTTGTTATAAAGTAATGTAATCGATATGTAGCTAGGAATTAAACTTGTAGTAAACAATAGTAAAAAGACCCAATTGTTTGGAACGTGTGGTCCATGCTATTTAGGCAACATGCCCCTCCTCCATAACTATTTGGGACCATTTTGTCAAACTCTCTTTAGGTGGATCTTGTGGAAAGACATTGCACCATGTCACAACTTTTTTTCTTCTTTATATTTATTGTAAAAATGTTGAAACAACAATTGATCACTATAGAATAATGAATACTTTTGGATAAATGAAAGGGACTCAAAGACCTAAATATGTAGTTAAATATTATGCTTAAACCGATGTTATAGTGATATATTGATTTGTGAAAAAGTGATTTCATGTGTTGTCACTTGTTATTGATAGGACGTTGTTATATATGTTTATGCACAAAATTATGTATGTTAATCAGTGCTTTTGTATAAATTGTACAACCTAAATGTTGGTCACGCTATATATATATAAGTATCGTCAACTCATATATAGTTTGAAAGATGATACTAGGCTTTGAAAGTATATTTGTAGTATTCATTAGATTTAACTATTTACCTATGGTTAGGATTAGGGCGGAACCAGAAATTTATATTAAGGGGGCCGAACTTATTTAAAGGTTATAACAATATATATCGCTTCAAGAATGAATCTAATGTTTTGTAACCCATGATTCAATTTAAAAGCATTATAAATAAGATCTAAGATAAAAATAGAAAAGAATAATTTGACAAGTAAATTTATTTTGATGTTATGTCGAATCTGTTAAGTTATTTGTATAAGAATTTTTATTAAAATATTGGTAGAATGGTAGTAATAAGGGTGCTAATTGCACAAACCATAAAATAATAATAATAATAATAATAATAATAATAATAATAAAACTTATTCACTGAATACTTAATGAAGTAGTTAATTAGGGGTGCCACAACACCCACACGATACCCTACTAGCTTCGCCTCTCATGAAAACGTAAATTGAAAATCTTCCCTTTATATCAATTTTTAAACAAAACATTATTCATTACTATTCATTTCATAATTTTCAAATTTAACCTTATACTTTAAAGATTTTATTTATGGGAGGTGATATGCACACCACAAATATGTATATGTGATGTTGTACTTTATGCATTACATGTGTGATTTGTGACGTGGATATCACTTCCCTTTATTTATACACTCTTTGGGGATATATATTATCAAACAATCACATAATAATCTTATCATACAAAATTGTTTTAATCTTGTCGCTCATGAGGAAAACAAAAACCTTGTATGCCTCAATTATCATGTGAGACCGTGAGTCATGCATAAATGGATCCCGCATAGAATTAGATAGGGCTGTAAATGAATCGGACGAACACGAACGGAGCCTTGTTCATGTTCGTTCGTTTAATTTTAACCGAACATATAAACGGACACGAACGTTTAAACAAAATTAAACTTTATTAAATTATATACAATATATTAGTAATTTGTAAGTGTTGGTTTCTTTACACAAACCAATTTTAAAATTATACAACTAAAAGATATGATATACGAACATATATATGAATAAATAAATGAACATAAACGAACGTTAACGAACGCATAATCGAACGTTCACGAACATAAATAAATGGACGCGACTTTCGTTCATGTTGATTCATTTAACTAAACGAACGTAAAATATTGTTCATGTTCGTTCATTTAATAAATAATCGAACTTTTAACTGGACGGTTTTTGAAATGTTAACTGAACGTTAAGTTCGTTTCCAGCCCTAAAATTAGACGCACGACGCATGTTCAGATATTTGTATTACAAAGCATTTACTTTAGTTTTCAGGTCTTTATTAAAACCAGATTTACATTCTCATAAAATATACTACTTCGTATGTTTTTCACATATTAGCGATGACTACAGTTTGGAACACGCATGAACCGGATCAAAGGTCCAATCTAACCAACATGATGGAATTTTCCTACTTCTATGTGATATCCACAACTGTAATAATAGAGGGGACTGTTAGCGATCAATTCTATGACCTTTTTCGAACTTGAATGCACCATAGTGGTACCACACTTTGTATGAAAAAGAAGGGAAAAGGGAATGGACCATTTTCTCCATGTTTTTTGGAACTTATAACGTGGAATTCGTTGTTTGAATTATAAACATACATATGAAGAATAATAAAGATTCAAGAGTTAATAATTCTGATATGGATGAAACCTGGTACAATGTTTCACATCTTAAATAGCATCGAATCATAATCTTATCATCATGTTGCCAATGTTGAACTGAAGATAGAAAGCAACAAAGCTGTCATTGTCATAGTTATAATACACACATACTATATAGTTTAGTTGTATCAAATGTGTATGGTCTTATTCTCTTTTATTTATTTATTTATTTATTTTTTAACGGCGAGTTAATATAATACTAAGTTAGTTATTCGATTCTACAATACTTACTCAGAAGGTAGCCTATGTCAACCTCGAATAATAATTAGTGATTCGATTTCACATTACATACCTAGAATGCAGTCCTTGACCGCCTCGAATCGACGCATCCACGGGGCAGAACCACACATATTCCACCTTGAAGGAAAACCCCCATGGAGAGACTCGAACCTAAGACCTCTCATGTGGTAACAACCTCAAAGGTCACACTTGGTGATCAACTGAGCTAGCCCAGTTGGTTTATTCTCTTTTATTCTACGTCACTACATATTTGTATGTCTAAGAGCAAAATGATCATAACTCTAATTCTGTGATATAGTAAACCAACTGGTTTATAAAGGTTTATAAACAAGCAATACGTACTTTCTAACGTATATTAACACGGACCAGTTGTTTAAAAACACACATACAACATGATGTGACAAATAAGCTACATTTTCAAACAAATAGCTCCATATTAACCTGTAAGAATACAAGCAGTCAGGCAACGTTACATTTTCACCGTTTTATGCTATAACGATCAATAACGTATGCCAGTATGGGTCCTGTTATAGAGCAGAAAAAAAAGCCATCAAAGAAACTAAATTAGGTTACCCGTAATTAGAGAGCTCCACAAATCCACAATCAACTTCATTACCGCTATCAGAGCGTCAGATCAACTTTCTCTCTCAACAATAACTTTATCACTAACTTAGTGTAATAAGACAAACAACTTCACTACCAACTTTTATTTTTTTCATTTTTACTTTTTTAAACACTAAAATTAAAATCTCATTAATAATTAAAACACATTACATTAAAAATTCAAATAAAATAAAAAACATTACAATAAAAATGTAAAGAAAATGGAAACAGAAATTAGTGTGCATTTGTTCGATGCCAATGTGTTTCACTAAATCAGTTTAAAGGCTTAGATGAGTTTCTCGTTGAGTAAATCGCTAACAACTTGTAACGTTTCTTCATATGTTTGCACGACATCATCATTGAGATGTTGCTTCTCTGGATTAAATTCCCGAGAGATTCCCATCCATTTGTCTTTTATAATCATAGTATGTAATATAATGTATGTGTACATCATATCCGTTATTCTTTTTTGAGTCATTGGCCGTGCATTGTTATTATATTATTATTATTATTATTATTATTATTATTATTATTATTATTATTATTATTATTATTATTATTATTATTTACTGTAGCCCAATTTTTTATTTGCATGCTAAATGCTCGTTTCACATATTTCTTAATGCTTCATGCGTTTGCTTATACCGTATTCGCTTCGTATCATTCACACCTAGCTGTGAAATAGACTTAACAAGAACATACCATTCCGTATATATCCCGCCAGTAACTAATATAATATCAACATTTATAAGGCGTCGTTAGCCACAAACGAAATCTCTGTCGCTTTCTCCTATTTGAAATCGTTAAAAATAGGAGATTGACGTATAACGTTGACGTCATTGTCGCCTCGGAAACACCAAAGAACGCATGCCAAATTCATAACATTTGTGTTTGACGAGAATTGTAGAGTGTATAAGAAAAAATATGTTTGAAAGTATGAAAAAAAAGAAGAAAACATTGGGGTATTTATAAGGGGAAGAAAAAATGAAAAGAATTTTTGTTTTTAAAAAAGTGTCAAACGACATTTGATCGCTCCTACGACTCAGTCTTGCACACAATCGAGTCTTTGATTTTTTAGCCTTCGACGCATCTTGGCTGGGTGGGCGTAACAAGGAAGGAGGACGCGTCCTCCTTGTGTCTTGAACGCGTCTTCGACGCCTTATTCCGAGTGGTCTTTAAGTCTTATTATTTTCGCGATCTAAAGTTATGAAACTGGCCGCACAGTGCACATGCAATTTTGGGTAGAATTGGCAAAGTGTATCGTTTAATTAAAAGGCACGTCCTTGGCTATACATTTGCCATTTCAACATCTTTGTCCTTTTCTTTTTATGATAAAAATACAAATAGATGGCTAAACTACTATGACCATAAAGCATGTTCGAGTCATTAAAAATACAACACATTAAAATTACTAAATTATCCTTACATTGAATCTACCCTTTTAAACTACAGGGCCCGTTTGGTATGGTACCTTGATTGGGTTTGAGGTTGAAATGATGTTTGGTTCATTCTTTTTAGTAGTTGAATCATTTAAGGAATCAAAAATTGATAGTTCACAGTATTGGTAAGATTTGTCCGGATTTGCAATTTTTATAGGCCCTTATACTTTTCTTACTGTATATATATGGGACCTACAACCAATATTCTATTACTTTTCTTTTTCTTTACTATTGAATAAATTTTTTTATTTAAAATTTATTATAAAATATATTTAATTATTCTCTCTCCTAAACCAACACCAAATCCAAATCCAAATCCTAATCTAACTCCACTTATAAACCAAACGGATAGTGATATTCGTTGAAATCTATTCTTTTTCACTACAAAATTAATTCCTAATTTTAATCAAAATTTGTTTCTTTAGAAATTTGTATTATATTCTTAAGTTGTGAATTGTGTATATAAGTATTCTTTTAAGCTTGTGAATTGTGAATTTTTTACTTCAATCATTTACAGCAACCTTTGAATAATATCATTTCTGTACTTTGAGTCTTGAATCATTTAAACAAATTTGCTTAGAGAAGAAAAAGGCGCTGCGTAGATTATTTCATTGAGACACTAAAGCTATCAAGCTAAACGACATGGAGTTACAAATGCAACAAATTTTTTGGCAGTAAAAGAAATTGTGTGGATATGAAATGGATGAGATTTGATCGATGTACTCTCGAAAGTAGAAGAAGCCTTCCCAGTGTTGCAATAAATTTGCGACAAGCCAAGTGTACTAATAAACCTGAAACATTAAGGGCCCGTTTGGTTTGTAGATGGGTTTAGATTAAGATTTGGGGTTGATGAAAAAGTTGTAGATTAGGATTTGGATTTAGGTTTAAATTAAATGAGGAGAAAGAAAAAATAATACAAAATTTAATTAAATAAATTAGTTTTTATAAAATATTTATTACTTATAAAATGAATATTATAACTAAAATCAAATAAAAAGAAGAATGCGTGGTTATAGTAAAAAGATGGCCCACATGGTTGAATGTAAGGATCTAATCCGAGCTTCCACCCAACTTTTACACACGGAAGATTTTAAAGAGTGAGTACCGTACGGAAATCCAACAAAAGTATACCAAACGTCAGATTCTTGTCCAAATCCCTATCATCTATCCTAACCCCGCAAACCAAACTGCCCCTAAAAACACATCAAACTTGCTGAGTTGCAGATGATGTTGAACTTGCTTCCAAGACATCCTGACATGTTAGCTAAATAAAGCCTGTACTAGCCTAGGGTGGTGGCAATGGTCAGTTTATGGGCAAGCGGTATCCCCATACCGCCGGGGTACACCGCCGCCACCTCGGAGGTATGGTTGGGAGGTATGGTTCAGCGGCAATCTATGCCTTAGAGGTATGAAGTGAATGTTGCAATTTTTTGACCGTTGGAGGTACTTTTTTTACCGTTGGGAGCTAGAAACAAATAAAAAAAAATAAATAATAAAATTATGAGGTGGGTTGGGAGGTATGAAAAAAGTATGGTTGGCACTAAAAAAGGGTTGGGAGGTATGAAAAAAGTATAAATGAGTTGGAATGATATTATTGATGGGTTGGGAGGTATGAGAATTTTTGGGAGGCATGATTGCCACCACCCTTAGTCCCGTTTTTGCTAGTTTATCTTAACCTATTAAGCTAAAGGAGCTACATACGTGCTTGTAATTTAACGAGAAAAGATCAAAATAGAACGGATTTGCATGTTGTAGACCGATTTTTAAGGATTTTTTAACTTGTACTTTTGGTCCTCATAAAGACTTGTGAGAACTCTGCAAAGGCATATGACCTAATAGAAAATTATCACACCACCTAATTTGATAAATTTCTTTTCCCTTTAATCCATTTAGTCCTCGAAAAAACTTACGAGGACATAGACGGAACTTGGGTGAATTTGTTAGGAGGGCTGAGTGTTATATCAGCTAATTTGGGAGGGTCAAAATTGTATTTCCTTTAAGCAAATATAAGTAAAACTTAAAAGTTTTGGGAGCGCCGTGGCCCTCCCCAGTTTCCATTAAGGTCCGTCTATGTACGAGGATACATGGAATGCGCGGATGCCACGGATTGAGCCACATAATAGTTTTCTAGTGGGCCACGTGAGTCCATCGAGTCCTCACAAGTTCTAACGAGGACCATAAGTCTAATTTCGATAGCCCCAAAAAATTAGCTATAACGTGCACAGCCTTTCTGTTTTGTTCTTTTTTTGAATTCAATTACTTGAAACATATTTAGGATTGAAGATAATTTGAAGTTATTGATTCACTTAAATATACTTTTTGCATCAAATTGGGCAAAGTAACAAGCCCTAACTTATACTGTAGGCATGTCCATGAAACTTAAGTCAACTTATATAAACACAATCTAACATTCTAACATGTTATGGCAACTAAATATTTCAAATCATCTCAAAAAACACTCTCCCTCCTAAACCAAAAACATCTAACACCTTCACAACTTGACCAAATCCACGCACACCTCGTAACCTCAGGCACGGTTTTCGACCCGTTCGCCGCAGGCAAACTCTTACTAATCAAATCCACATCAGCAACACTCGACCACACATACACATTATTCAAAACACTACCCAATAAATCAACTTACATATGGAACACAATGCTTAAAACATTAACTGAAAATAACAAACCACATTTTGCTTTACATTTATTTAAAAACATGTTTAGTAGCGCGTTTTCGCCTAGTAACTATACGCTTTCGTTTGTTTTAAAAGCTTGTGCTGATGTTAAGGAAGTAAATGTTGGTTTTATGTGTCATGGTTTAGTGGTTAAGTTAGGTTGGGAGAATTATGATTTTGTGCTAAATGGTTTGGTACATTTGTATGGTGTTTGTGAGTGTTTGGTTTATTGTCGTAGGTTGTTTGATGAGTGTGATACTAAGGATGTTGTGACATGGACTGCGGTTATTAATGGTTATGTGAGTGTGGGACGAGTTGAGGAAGGGCGTAAACTGTTTGATGTAATGCCGAATAAGAATAATGTGTCGTGGAGTGTTATGATTAATGGCTATGTGAAAGGTGGGTTGTTTCAAGAGGGGTTGGATTTGTTTAATGAGATGTTGAGGTGTGGTTTTCGGCCTAATCATGCAGGGGTTGTGGCTGCTTTGTCTGCGTGTGGTTTTCTTGGTGCGTTGGATCAGGGGAGGTGGATTCATGCGTATGTTGATAAGAAGAAGATGGAGTTGGATGGGATTTTGGGGACGGCTCTTGTGGATATGTATGCGAAGTGTGGCTGTATTGAATTGGCGTATCGTGTGTTTGAGGAGATGCCATGTAGGGATGTTTTTGCTTTTACGTCTTTGATTTCTGGTTTAGCTAATCATGGTGAAAGTGAACGTGCTATTGCATTGTTGTCAAGGATGTCGAGAGAAGGGGTTAAACCAAATGAGATTACGTTTATATGTGTTTTGAATGCATGTAGTCGTATGGGATTAGTTGAAGAAGGTATAAAAGTTTTTGAAAGCATGACCGATGTTTATGGGATTAATCCAAGTGTACAACACTATGGTTGTTTGGTCGATCTTCTAGGTGGGGCCGGACTGTTGGAACAAGCAAAAAAGGTGGTAACTGATATGCCAATGGAACCTGATTCTTATGTGTTGGGTGCGTTACTAAACGCATGCAGGGTTCATGGAAATGTGGAATTGGGTAGAGAAATGGTTGAGGGTTTGACCGAGAAAGGTCTTGACCGTAGTGGAGTTCATGTTCTTCTTTCGAATATTTATGCGTCCGTTGACCAGTGGGGTTGTGTGGAAAGCGTAAGGAAAAATATGGAGGTTGAGAATGTGAAAAAGGACCCCGGGTGCAGTTTGATTGAAGTTGATGGTGTCGTGTGTGAATTTGTCGCTGGAAGCAAGTTGATTACAAAGGAGACTGAATTGTTGTTATCAGGAATTGACAAGCACCTGAGATCCTACTGGATTGATAACGATATTACCTGTTTGCACTCATTTGTAATTTTCTTTAACTATAAAGCATTTGATATTTATGAATTTTGTGAAAGCTGTATGATTGAAATAGTTGGTGACAATGAGTGTACCGTGGCGGGGACATATATGACCTATGTAGTAATTGTAACAAACTTATTTTTTGGGGTCACTGAATAGACCAAATCAACTATGGAAAATTTGTCCCTCTCGTCGGTAATATCCTTAATAATACCGCATAATTTTTTTCATGAANGTGGATCATAGGTTTGCACTCATTTGTAATTTTCTTTAACTATAAAGCATTTGATATTTATGAATTTTGTGAAAGCTGTATGATTGAAATTGTTGGTGACAATGAGTGTACCGTGGCGGGGACATATATGGCCTATGTAGTAATTGTAACAAACTTATTTTTTGGGGTCACTGAATAGACCAATCAACTATGGAAAATTTGTCCCTCTCGTCGGTAATATCCTTAATAATACCGCATAATTTTTTTCATGAATCTTGCCATTTATTTACCTTACATAAGTCAGCTTGCAAATAATTGATAAACAACTATAGAACACAAACACCACTGACACAATAATATATTTTGGACTAATAAGGACCAAGAAACAGAGAGCAAGAGCAGAAATCGAAAGGGTCACTTGTGTGTTTCATATTCTCATACACCATCAAACTCAACCTTAAAATTAAGTGTGTGGTCCTTGAAAATCGACCCCCAAAAAAACTCAAGAAATGCATCCTAGAACATGGTTATGTACAAGAAACATTTGTATAATAGGGAATAAACAGCTAGTTCTTAGGACTTTAGGTCTTTTGAGTTTTTGCATATACTTTCATGATCAATAGATATAGGTAGCCACATCGATTAACTTTTTAGGATGATTCAAAACACCTTAGGGCTGTAAACATTAATATATTAAATATAATTGTAAAACATAAATTTTGAATAATGATTTACTTATTAACAACTACTGTATGTTGTAGGATGTTGCAGACACTTGGGGTGTTTGGGTAACACTTATTTGAGGGGCTTAATAGTTTATTTATTTATTTATTTTTATTTATTTTTTATTTATTTATTTTTTCCTTCAAAAAGCTTCAAGCTATTTAAAGGTGTTTGGATAAGCTTATTTCCATGAGCTTGTATATTTTGAGCGGGAAATAAATTATTGAGCATAAGCTTCTTAGATGGGCATTCTTGAGAATGTAAAACTTTTAAGCCTAAGCTTACCCAAACACCCCCTTAGATGTAACTTTGGGCGACTTTTGAATTGTTCAACCTTTTTGGTAAGTTCATATTGACCAGATATTTAACCCATATAACCCCATAATAAATTTTGACCAAACATAAATTAAGTTTTACTTAATGAGTCCAAAAGTTTCTATGTCATCATATTGGTTTTCAGGTATCACATTTTGCATGCAGAAATCTATAAATACCAAAACTTTGTTCTAAATGAATGAATCTTAACCATTAAGGCATTTCAACGTAACAAAAAAATTATAATTCTAGGTAAACTTCTTACCCCTATAATTATCAAAATATCTTTTGCAAGAGTTTGGCATCTCATATAGTCCTAAGATGGGAATTTGAAGATGGTGATCAGATACGCCTATAAACTTCAGATGTATAGGAATTAGGATTTTGGAAAAGCATTTTGTTTACAAAAAAGCACTACTGCATATGAAGTATATGAATACATGAAGCAGNTACATCCATATATCCACTTCCGTTGTGTTATGATAGAATGGGTTAAAGGGGTCGTATGGGTTATGTGATTAGAAGTGTGACAAGACCTTATGCCCATGGACCCATCATGTCTACAAGTGTGGGTTAGCAACATGCTTTTTTCAAACCCATAGATCCCAATCAGAGCTCTCCAAGATCAATTACAGAAGAAATTTCAGATCAACATCTCAAAGATGAAGCCATACAAAGCAAAGGAAATATCAATGAAGCAACAATATCCCATGCTAAGGGATTATGCAATGGAGTTAAAGGAAAGAAATAGGGACACAACAACCAAGATTCAAGTTGAAACGCACACTGATCTAACCCTAAATTCAAGGGTTTTCAAAAGGATTTATGTTTGTCTTGGTCCACTAAAAGCTGGTTACAGAGAGCTGGAAGAAGGGAAATATTGGGATTGGATGGTGATTTGATCAAAGGACCATATACTGGTCAAATTTTGACTGCTGTTGGTGTGGATAGCAATAATTAGGTGTATCCAATTGCATATGCAATTGTTGAGGATGAGTGCAAGAGTTCATGGTTGTGGTTCCTCTCCAATCTATGAGATTACTTTGATTTACAACCCAATTCAAACTACACCTTCATCTCAGACGGACAAACTACACATTGATTCACACTTTCTTTCTTGTTTCAAGGGATTTTACCGGCCATTGCAGAACTGTTTCCTTCTTCTGAACACAGATTCTGTGTTAGACATATCTATGAAAACATGAAGCAGTTTTACAAAGGAAGAATCTTCAAGGATCTTCTCTGGAAGTGTGCAACAACAACAACAATGGTTCAATTTAATCATGGAATGGAGGAAATCAAAACAATCAACCCTAAGGCTCATGAGTGGTTACAAAAGATACCACAATCATCATCTTCTAGGTCTCATTTTCAGGTATATTTACTTGCTAATTAACAAGTAAATATACCTTTGTAGTGTGAACCGCACAGATTAAATGGAGAACATCTTCTTCAACCCATTATAAAACACACGAAAAACCTTGAGTGGTCAAAGTAGATCACCTCTATATTCATACACACTACACGTCATCGTGTACCACCCGATGCTGGTAGGATAACCCGAATCGCATTTGCTAGTCTTGAACTACAAGAGATGAAGACTAGAATATCAAAAACCAAACCCTAGGTATAACCCTAGTTTGGCCGTGTATATAGAGGAAGGAAGAGGGAGAAAATCTTTTAGATATTCTTATTATGTTTGTTATGTTATGGGATTATCCTAATCCCATTTCATGATAACTTAGTGCTAGTTACACTTAGCTACAAAGGCTTTTCCCCTCTCTTTTTTGCACCCTCTTGGCTGGACCCTATGGACTCTCCATGGGCTTACCATATTGTCTTGGTATAATCTATATTACTAAGTCTTACATAGTACATTGTGGCCCAATACTTGATCTCGTTAAGCGTGGGTTATTATATAGCGTAAATCATAGTTTTCAAACGCGAATGCGATTGCAAGGCGCAAAGACCCAAAATCTCGCCTAGGCGAGAGGCGCATAAAAAGCGCGGGCCCGAAAAAAAAGCGCAGGGTTGCAATAAACTTTGATTTTGATTCATTTTGTGTTTCTGGTTAGATTCTAGGGTTGCAATAAGATTCACACTGCATTCTAACACTATCCCACTAACTTAATTGGATTAAAACACTCTAAATGAAAAAAATCCCGAATCGTACCATGAACCCTAATTTCCAAAATCAAACCAAACGTGTTTCTGGGTATGATTCGATCCTTGTATCATGTTTATAACATGATTCCGGCCAAAACCCACTAACTTAATTGGATTAAAACACTCTAGATCAAAAAATCCCAAATCGTACCATGAACCCTAATTTCCAAAATCAAACCAAACGTGTTTCTGGGTATGATTGGATCCTTGTATCATGTTTATAACATGATTCCGACCAAAACCCACCCATTTAATCACACTCCTAGGCCCAAATCGTCGCTTTAAATGTCTGTGAGCCTGAGCCTAGGGTTTTGGGCGCTGTGGGTCTGCTTCGCCGTCGCCTGTCACCTAGGCGCACAAGGCGCTCGCTTTTGACAACTATGGCGTAAATATAATATATACTTTATATAAATCGGTACCTCTGTGTATACGTTTGTGAACCCATAGGCTTACATATTTCTAGCCATATAATTACTTATTATGATATGAGCATTTCCCAACAATTATCATATCCTGTGTTTCATGGATGTTTCGTTGAAGGGTTAAACTTATCTAGTTCATTATGTAATAAACAGGTAGAGCTAAATGTGACATTCTAAATACATTATGTGAAGGATACTAGAGGATTGGGTGGATTAATGTTATTGGTTAAACACACAGAAGGAGATGTATCAATATAAGGTTGAACATGTTAGTGGTAGCACTTTTTGGCCAAAATGCGGGATCCCTAGCTTGTTATTGCCTCCAAACCACCATTTTTCAATTGGTAGACCAATGAAGAGAAGAATAGTGCACAAGGATGAGAGGGCTGATGTGACAACCGTGATTTTTGCAGATTAGTTTGACTAATAGTCTCTAGTCGTTTAACTTTGGTTGGTGTGAATTAAGTGTTTTTGTGTTGTATATGTGTGAGTTATGTATGATATAGTTATGATTGGTAGGAATATGGTACTAAATCCCTTTGCGTGTGAGGTTATTGAAGTAATTTGAGTAGTGTGAGTTTGGTAAATTCATTTTTAACACCTTTGTGGTGTGAAATGAATTGTGTAGTTTTGATGTTTTTGCGGTTTTGCGTAACGAGACTTCGTTCAAGTGTTTGAGCGTGAGTAAGTTACGAGGAGATTATTTTCATGAGTTATATTTAAAAAGAGTGTGGAATTCTATTTTTGGAAACTTTGTTTTGAAAATGATTATTTTTCCGGTTTGTCGTAAAATGAAGGTTTATCGCGTAAGACGTTAGGTTTCGTTGTGGGTTCGCATAAAATATGAAAAGTATGAGGTTTTGAGTGTAATAAATAAATTTAATAAAAAAAATAAAAAAATAAATATATAATAATAGGGGTGGCCGGTTTTGGGTAAAAAGGGGGAAAAGGAAACCCAATTTGAGTCCAAATATGATTCTTAGGCCCAAGGATTATCCATAAATAATATATAAACAAACCCAAACAGCCTAAAACGTTTTTTGCTGGTCTTTGGTCGATTAAGAGAGGGTGGAGAAGAAGAAAATTTAGGGTTTTTATTATTGAAGCTAAAACCAAGATCAAGGTATACTTTTGTTACTAGTTTTCATATAATTGGTTAATTATTAATTCAATTCATGTAATATTAATTATGATGGATCTAGGGTTTGTAAACTTCTGTAGAATAATGGTGTTAAACATGTTGGGATCATTGGTTAATAATATTATGATGATTGGTAAAGAGATTTGGTCGTTAAACGCGTTAGTTAATGAGTTAGGGTTTGGACAGAATGTTAGGGCTGTAAAGATACGAAGTTATTTAATAGTTGGTAATGAGTTAGATCACGAATTTTAACTCTAAATTGTAGTTCAATGAAAGAGCTTTTCAAAAAGTCCAACCACGACTGATTTCGAGTTCGGGAAGTTAGTCTTTTGATTTTTACGAGATAAGGTGTCAAAGCTGTTAAACCGGGACAGAATTTGGGTAAAAGTTTGATAGTGCTTAGTGGATGAAAAAGTGTTATTAAGGTTAGCCATTTTGGAAAAGTTGAGTTTTAGGTTATGTTAGACTCCCACGAAAAGGATTCGCGATAAAAAGTTGTGTAAGTATTTTTATAAAATCAAAAACTTTTGGTGTGCGTTCAGATCCGAATCTGGATAGTTAACAAGTTTGATTTTCTTATGGGTACTTGTGTATGTTGTTCGACCATGGGCTTCTGGGATTAGCTTTTATGCTTATGAGAGACCATGGGGAATTTTTGGTGTGAGTTTTTAAGCTTGTTTGGTCATTATTTTATGTGGGTGAAAGTACCCTAAAATTCTGCGTTTTCTGAGTTTATGAGTGCAAGGGATTTAGTGAGTGTTATTGGTTGTTAGTGTTTGGTATGGAGTCTAGGAGATCCATGGTGGACATAGACATCCATCATATGAATATTACATGGGTTATAGCTTTTAGCTTGGCCGTATGTAATGTGTATCTGTTTGTGT